>WOVY01011133.1:0-25135 GCA_013436015.1 Rhipicephalus annulatus | reverse complement strand
ACATTACAGTTGCTGCAGTCACCATCCTGAGGCTGCAAAGCTTCACCGCGCCCAGTTGTTGGTTCTGCAAACCAACCTCAGTCCGCAGCGGCTTAAGAGAAAACATTCTTACGACTTCTCTTTTAAAATTTTAATATATTGTTACGAGTGACTGTGTTTATTTACAGATGAGGTGAAATGGCGTTGTGAAATAGCAGCATACTTCTGAGACAGGCCTAGAATGCTTCCACCCACACCACACAGTCCAGGTGCCGCTCCACTACTCTTCTTCTTCTTCTGCGCCCGTAGGCTTGCGCATCTTCGTTTCATTTCCCCCGGCGGCAGACGAAGCATCGCCGAGCGAGTTAAATAGGCCTATGAGGGTACTGTTTGAGGCGAGCTACGTGAACATTTTCGTAGTGCGCGAACGCCGGTTATTGGCTGTGACTCGGGCGACAACTTAACTCACGTCACTGAGACGAGTGACTATCACGAATGGGGCCGGAATAGTTTGCTAGAACCTTCCGGTACAATCCTTTTTTACGAACAGGAGTCCACAGCCACACGTAGTCCACCAGGAGAAAACTCTACGGAGATATGCATGGCATCGTAGCGACTCTTGCTGTGTTCTTGCGAAGACAATGTTCGAAGGCGCGCTAGTTGACGTGCTTCTTCAGCGCAAAACAACGTCTGAGCGATGGACAGATCTTCCTGATGCGAGAAAGGTAATACAGTGTCCAGAAAACTCTGTGGATTTCGTGCGTAAAGCAGAAAGAAGGGCGAATGTCCAGTAACTTCATGCTTGGCGGTGTTATACGCGTAACAAACGGTAAGACGGCGTCCCAGTTCCTGTGGTCAGCATCAACGTACATTGATAGCATATTCGTGAGAGCTCGATTTGGGTTCTCTCAGTGAGACCGTTAGTTTGCGGATGGTAAGGGGTGGAGTGGCGATAAGAGGAGCCACAGAGGCGCAAAATTTTCTTCAACCACATCGGCCATAAATTGTCGTCCACGGTCACTGATGACAACCCGTGGAGCACCGTGACGCAATATGACCCGTTGTAACAGAAAAGAAGAAACAGCGGCTGCTGTGGCCGATATCGGTGCGTCCGTTTCGTATAACGCGTTAAATAATCCACACACACTATAACATAGAGTGGGCCAGGCAGCGGCACTCGGGGCGAAATGCTCACCAAACCATTCGTCTTTGTGGTGCAGGTTGTGGCGACCATCTTCGGAACGGAAGCTGCTGAATATAAATCCGTTTTGACAGACCCATCACATGACTGGAAGGAGCTTCACGGCATCGAGATTCCGCTGCGTGGTCACCGTTGTCTTATCGAAGAAGCCGCCCTTTCCTTAGTCCCGACTCCGACGCATGCGCCAACATCGGTGACGTCAGCAACCTCGGACCTTCCAACGGCTATAAGAAGCCACGTACCTCCGTCGAACTTCAGTGGGCCAGGCAGCGGCACTCGGGGCGAAATGCTCACCAAACCATTCGTCTTTGTGGTGCAGGTTGTGGCGACCATCTTCGGAACGGAAGCTGCTGAATATAAATCCGTTTTGACAGACCCATCACATGACTGGAAGGAGCTTCACGGCATCGAGATTCCGCTGCGTGGTCACCGTTGTCTTATCGAAGAAGCCGCCCTTTCCTTAGTCCCGACTCCGACGCATGCGCCAACATCGGTGACGTCAGCAACCTCGGACCTTCCAACGGCTATAAGAAGCCACGTACCTCCGTCGAACTTCAGTGGGCCAGGCAGCGGCACTCGGGGCGAAATGCTCACCAAACCATTCGTCTTTGTGGTGCAGGTTAGTTCCTACTTGCCTGTGCCATGTTACCGCAGTGAAAACCGCTTTTTAGTGTTGCTGCCACGCCCACTTGGTAGCTTTTTTTCATGCATTTGTGCTTTTGGCGTGGATTTGTTAGTTTGCGGGGATATTGAAGCAAACCCAGGCCCTTCAGATAAAGAAATACTGCAGCAGCTTCTTTCAGGACAAAGACACATCACTGATATGATGAACAGTGTCTTATCAAAACAAGAAAAAATCGAAAAAGAAGTTGCTAGCTTGACTGAAAGGATGAGTTCCATCGAAATACAGACAAAACCTTTGATTGAACTGAAAACAGATGTAAACGACTTAAAGCAAAGAGCAACACAGCTTGAGAAAGACTTTGAATTCGCGGTCAAAAAAATTGACGAGTTAGAGAACAGAAGTCGACGAAATAACTTGATTGTTTTTGGCCTGGGGGAAGAAGCTAATGAAACGACTGCTGACCTTACTGAAACAATAAAAAAGGACTTGTTTGAAGGAAAGCTGGGAGTGAATGTCAGGGGCATAGAAAGATGTCACAGATTAGGAAAAAAGAATGGCAAAAAACGCCCAGTAATTATAAAAATACTCGATTACCGAGACAAGGTAGCTATTCTGCAGAGGTGTTCCAAGATGAAGGGCACCGAGCTGTCGATAAGTGAAGACTTTTCCGCTCGTGTACGTGATATCAGAAAAAAGTTGTGGCAAAGTTCGTCGCGCGAGCGTGCAAGTGGATCTAAAGTGAAGTTAGTTTTTGACAAAATAAGCATTGATGGAAAGTTTTTTTGCTGGGATGATAATAAGAATACAAGATATAAGTTATCTAACCAAATTAAGGTTCGGGGAAACTAGATGAACGATGTTTAGTGGTGTTAAATGTAAATTGCCGCAGTATTGTTAATAAGGCTGAGAAGTTGGAAGGCATGCTTTTAGCACATGACCCAGATATTGTATTACTAACTGAGACATGGCTACGAGATGATGTTTTTGATAGTGAGTTTGTGCCGAAAAATTACAGAGTGTTCCGTAAGGATCGAAATGGGAGGGGAGGGGGCGTTGCTATTCTTTTTAGGAATAATACACGTGTCGTAAAAATGCCAGACGTTCAAGACATAGAAAGCATCTTCTGTAAAGTGTATATTGGCAATATTAAATATCTTCTTGGTGTCGTTTACAGGCCACCAAATGCTTCCCTTGATGTTATCGCAAAGCTTAAGGATTACCTTCATTGTCACGTAAAAACCGAAGATAAATTAATCATAGCGGGAGATTTTAATATGCCAAATATGAATTGGGAAACGTTTATATCAGACCCATGTCAAGCTGCGGATACTCAAATATCCGATATCATGTTTCAATATGATTTGACGCAAATAGTCACCGACCCTACCAGAATAGATCAGGGGACGAAATCTATCCTAGATATATATCTTGTAAGTGGCAATATAAAAGAAAGCATGTTGTGCAGCGTCACAAATGGCATATCGGATCACAAGGCTGTGGTACTAAAGCTAAAGGGAGTTGAACTTAGTCAGCAGAGGATGGTGAAGAAATTTCCCAATTTTTCAAAAGCAGATGATGAATCTATAATTGATGTTCTGGCCTTTGAATATGATCATTTCAATGCAAGTAATCGTAGCGTTGAAGAACTGTGGCTTTGCTTTAAGAGAATGACTGAAGATTGTGTGCAGCGTTTTATCCCTTTAATTACAAAGAAAGTAGAGAATCACAATCCCTGGATAACAAGAGAGACGTTACAGCTGAAGCGAAAGCTGAAATGGTTAAAAAAAAGGTCGAACAAGGCTAACAGTCCTAATTTAAAAACAATTATTTGCAATATACGTGAAGAAATTAAAGAAAAATCTTTTCGTGACAAAGAAAAGTATTTTAATGAAAAATTGCCGTCATTTATTAAAACGTGTCCAAGAAAATTTTGGAAAGAGGTCACTCCGGGCACGTGCTCTACCGATGTATTTCTTTTAGATGGAAAATTAGAGAGTGATGAAAAAACTGTCTGTACGGCCTTTATAACTATTTCAACAGCGTCTATACAAAAGATAATAATCATCTCCCACCTTTCGATGCGAACCTACCACCAATATCAGATGTCACTATTTCTGAAGAGGGTATCTTTAATTTATTGCTAAATCTGGATGTTAAGAAATCTGTTGGACCAGATGAGATACCGAATGCCTTCTTAAAACGGTACGCAGAGTGGTGCGCGAAATATTTGTGTGTGTTGTATACTAGGTCTTTGAACGAAGGTGTACTCCCTGAGGACTGGAAGATTGCCCGAATTAAGCCTCTACACAAAGCAGGTGATAAAACTCAAATAAAGAATTATCGACCAGTTTCGTTAACCTCTACAGCTTGTAAAATTCTCGAGCACATAATTCACAAACAGATTGTTACATTTCTTGATGAACACAAAGTACTAACAAAAGCGCAGCATGGATTTAGACGAGGATATTCTACCACTACACAGCTGGTTGAAACCATCCATGATTTTGCTACCGCACTAAATGAAGGTGAACAGCTAGATGCCATTTTTATGGACTTCCAAAAGGCATTTGATAAAGTTTCGCATAAAAAATTACTTCATAAATTGCAATATATCTTGAAAAATCCGAAACTTATAGTATGGATACGAGCGTATCTTGAAAACAGGCAACAATTTGTTTCATTTAATGACAGTTGTTCCAGCAAACTACCTGTGGATTCCGGCGTACCTCAGGGCTCGGTCCTCGGACCTCTTTTTTTTCTATTATATATAAATGATATAATGAATGGCCTTTCTGTAAGTGTAAAGCTTTATGCTGATGATTGTGTATTATACACGAAGGTATCAACTGCTGGAGATCAGATAAGGCTCAATAATCAATTCAACAAGGTCGTCTCTTGGTGCCAGGAATGGCAAATGTCAATTAATTACAACAAAACTGTTTATATGAAAATAACACTAAAGAAAAATCCTTTATGTTATCAGTACGGCACAAATAACGTCAATCTTACAGAAGTTGCTGAATACAAGTACCTTGGAGTATGGATAACTAATGATCTAAACTGGAACAAACACGTCGATACAACTACAGGTAAATGTCTACGGAAACTTTTTTTTCTAAAGCGATCCTTAAAATATTCTACCCCGTCTGTACGCATGTTGGCATATAAAACACTCATTCGTCCAATGTTGGAATATGCTGTAATAATATGGGATCCATTCACTAAACGTAATATTAATCAATTAGAAAAAGTGCAGAACAAGGGCTTACGTTTTATTTATAACTCCTACGGTAGAACATCCGTATCTGAATTATTGGTAAAAAGCGGTCTGCAACCCGTTGTGGACAGAAACCGCACTTGCCGGCTTAAGTTTTTCTATCAATTAATAAATGGTCATTTAAATGTTGACAATGCAGGCATTCTTCGGTATTCTTCCGGTTACGCAACTCGCAAGCGACATAGTAAAACGATAACTCCTTTACCTTCACGGATTAACTGCCACAAGTATTCGTTCTTCCCTAGAACTATTAATGACTGGAATAGCCTGACAAATGATGTCGTTTTACAGAAGAAACTGTCATTGTTTGAAAACAGCATCGCCTAAACCATCACTACACATTGCATTGTATTATTTGTTTTATTGTAATTATTGTGTTAGTCTATAACCCGTATTCTACGTGTACGTTATTATGTGTTATGTTACTCGAAAAATTTGTTGAAATAAGCGTTTGTGAACCTTCGCCTTGTATATTCAAATCGTACGATTTATTGTGTTTTCATTATTTTTTTGTATGTACCGATTCTCGAACATTTTTTTCCCACCCTGCCATGATCTTTCAGCTGAAGGATCGCAGTATTTATAAATAAATAAATAAATAAAATAAATAAATATCGGTGGCCCGATGGGGTCTTAGGAAGGGGTCCGAGCAAGTCGATGCCGACTTTTTCAAAAGGGGATGTGGGTGGAAGGATGGGCTGCAAATAACCTGCCGGGGCAGTGGTGGATCGTTTGTGGCGCTGACATATAGCGCAGCTAGTGACGTACTGTTTTGTGGTCTTCCACATTTTCGGCCAGTAGAACCTCTCACGTAGTCGATGTAGCGTACGTGTGAAGCCGAGATGACCGGATATTATGTCATCGTGCGCAGAACGAAAGACGACCTGGCGCAGGCTTTCCGGCACCACCAGAAGCAAGGGGAGGCCATCGGCTGAATAGTTTCTTTTATACAGCAAGCCATTTGAAGTTTTAAACTGCTTGTCAATAGAGTTATGTGCAGCTTCGAGCAAGGGTTTCAGGGTAGGGTCGCACTGCTGCTCACATTTGAAGCTGCTGGTATCTGGGAAGTCGGACGAGACAGAAACTAAATAGTCATCAATGTCATTGTCGTCAGCATTGGTGTGTACTGAAGGAAGGCGGGATAAGCAGTCGGCATCTGTGTGACATCGTCCGCTCTTATAGGTAACAGAAAAGCTGTACTCTTGGAGGCGCAATGCCCAACGAGCCAGCCGGCCAGACGGGTCACGAAGTCCCACAAGCCAGCATAGCGAGTGGTGATCGGTCACTATTGTGAACTGGCGACCATGTAGATACGGTCGGAACCTCTGAATGGCGAAGACGACTGCTAAGCCCTCGAGCTCGGTGACGGTGTAGTTCGTCTCTGCTCGGGTCAGTGTCCGACTGGCATATGCTACGACGTGCTGGCGGCTGTTGGAGAGTTGGACCAGCACAGCACCAACACCTAGCCCACTAGCATCAGTATGAAGTTCAGTCAAAGCATCAGGATCAAAATGCTTTAGGATGGGTCCTGAAGTTAATAAAAACTTGAGCTCTTGAAATGCAGCCTCACATTTATCATCCACAAGTACGGTGTGTCTTTATGAAGAAGGGACGTCAGTGGGGAAGCAAGTTGTGCGAAGTTCTTAATAAATCGGCGGAAATATGAGCACAGACCCAGAAAACTTCGCAGGTCCTTCACTGTTTGTGGTGATTCAAAGTAGCGAACCACTGCGGTCTTCTGTGGGTCTGGTCGCACGCCTTCTTTATCCACGAGAAAGCCTAATACGAGGGCTTGACGTTTTCCAAAATGACACTTCTTTGAGTTTAAAACAAGGCCAGCTTCCCGTAAGCATTCAAACACAAGCGACAAGCGGTGGTTATGCTCTTGAAAAGCCTTGCCGTAGATAATCACGTCGTTTAAATAGCACATGCAAATTTCCCATTTTAGTCCACGGAGTACTGTATCCATAAATCTCTCAAATGTCACTGGAGCATTGCACAAACCAAAGGGCATAACGTTGAACTCAAAGGGACCGTCTGGTGTTACGAAGGCCGTCTTCTCTTTATCTGAGGGATGCATAGGAATTTGCCAATACCCAGAACGCAAGTCAACAAAAGAAAAATAGGAGGCAGAATGCAGGCAGTCCACGGCGTCATCTATACGTGGCAAAGGATAGACGTCTTTTTTTGTGATGGCATTTAGGCGACGATAGTCTACACAGAATCTCCATGAATTATCCTTTTTCCTCACAAGAATGACAGGAGCTGCCCATGGACTACACGATTCTTGTATGACGCCCTTCTTTAGCATGTCTTGAACTTGCTCAGCGATGACTTTCCTTTCGGAAGGCGATACGCGATAGGCCTTCTGGCGTATTGGTGGTGCTTGGCCTGTATAGATGCGGTGTTGCGTACGTGAAGACGGTGGCGTAACAGTAGACGTCTCGTCTTGGGCAAAGTCAAAGACTGAGGCATAGCGTGCGATCACCTCCTGCAGCAGCGACCGTTCAGTTGATGGAAGTGACTTGTTAATCATACGGTCAATGCTGGCAGAATAGTCGGGGTACGAGTTGGCGTGGGGTTTCTTTACATCCACCGACAGTTGGAGTGACCGTATGGTAAGAGTACTTTGCTCTTGAAAGCTTGCCAATTTAAGTCCTGCAGGCAGATATATGGGCTGCGCGGAAACGTTCACAGTCCACAAATCGGCAAAACCATCGACTGTAAGCACGAGGCAATGAGGCACAATAACGTTTTTCTTAAGTGCGTTACTGAAGTTGGGCTCGGCTAAACCGTAGTAAGAACCCACACAAGAACGCGAAAAGTTTACACGCACAAACATTGCGGTATGTGGGGCCAAGCAGACGTCTTCAGACACGGAAAACACTTCCAAGCAGTCATCAACGGTATCTTTCGTCAATGGAGACGGCAACACGGGACGAAAAATAATCCCACCACTACCACAATTTAGAGTTGCACCACATTCCCGCAAAAAATCTATACCTAGAATGACATCGTGGGTTGCTCGTGCAAGCACCGTTAGTTCAGCTCGAAACGTTTGATTTCCTACAGAAAGTAAAACAGAACAAACTCCAACCGGGCTCAACGTTTCTCTCCCTACGCCGCGGAACGTAGCACTCCGATTCCAAGCAAACATTACTTTCGTCCCAAGGCGATTTTTAAAGGACATGCTCATTATGGAAACGGCAGCATCGGTATCAACTAGTGCAACAGTACTCACACTGTCTACAAAAACACTCACTTTGTTCTCAACCATTACAACACAAGGGGGTCTTGCGGAAGATGATTTTGCGGCCTTGCCCCCTTTGGTCGCACCAGTTAGTTTCCCAGTGGTGGCGTCCCAGAGCGGCGACGCAGAGATGTGGATCGCTGTTGGCGTGCGGGTGGTGGGGTAACGCTGCGGTCGGAGCAAGGCAAGTCAGCACGTGCTGCGTGTTGCTGTTAGAAAGAGCCCTGAAATGGTCGAGACTCGCCAGCAGGTACATAGGGCGTGTACACGTTGAATCATGGAGCTCGCAGCTGGCGACGGTAGCAGTACCTAGC
This sequence comes from Rhipicephalus annulatus, assembly GCA_013436015.1. NCBI lineage: Eukaryota > Metazoa > Arthropoda > Arachnida > Ixodida > Ixodidae > Rhipicephalus > Rhipicephalus annulatus. Next base: position 16,489 of record WOVY01011133.1, on the reverse strand, counting down.
GATGTGTCCAGGTAGCCCGCAGTTGTAACAAGTACGGGTGTCGGGTCTGGTCGTCCCCGGCGAAGTAAACCTCGCCGGTTGATAAAAGCCGGGCGATGGTGGTCGAGGAGTATATCACTGTGACGCAGTTTGCCTGCGTTCCTGGTTTTCGAGTGGTCGTTCACTCCTTCGTTCGAACCGATCGGTGTAATTCGGGCGAGGCTCAAAGCAGCTCTGTCCCATCCGAGGTACCAGTGGTTGACGGGGCTGTTGGTTGAATGCACACTGATGGCAGACACCAGCGGTGTCCACAGCTCGCAGTTGAGCAAGTTCTTCCTTAACCACTCGTCTTATAAGAGAAGAGATGTCGTCCTGCGATGGAAGGTTGACACTTGCAATCGTGGGCACATTCTCAAGACGTACGAATTTCGGTAGGACTCTCCTCCTCTTTAGCGCTTCAAACGCTCGGCAGTGTCTCCTTAGGTCGGAAGGTGTGTGTAAGTCTTCCTTAGTGATAAGGAAATTGTACACGTCTTCCGCGATTCCCTTGAGCAGATGACCTACCTTATCTTCGTCACACACGGTCGCACTCACGATTCCGCAAAGCTTCAAGACGGCCTCGATGTAGGTGGTGCATGTTTCGCCAGGTAACTGAGCTCTGCGTGAAAGCGTTTGCTCCGCCTGCTTGACCTTAGCTGTTGAGTCACCAAAACACCTCTTCAGCTCGTCCACGAAAATGTCCTATGTGGTCAATGCACTCTCATGATTGTCGAACCAAAGAGACGCGGTGCCGACGAGAAAAAACACCACATTCTTGAGCTGCTTAGCAGTGCTCCAGCGGTTGCTGCGACTCACTCTTTGGTAGTGCTTGAGCCAGTCGTCAACATCGTCATCCGGCTGCCCCGAAAAGGTCCTCGGCTGACGTTCCTGCATGCCGCAGCGATCTTGTCCTGGTGGGTGAGCGTGTTGCTCATCAGCAACGAGGTTGTTATGGCCTGCTCCCGCGTCCTCCATGTCTGGTAGCTGCGGTGGCAAGCCTGCCAAGTGTCTGCTCCGTCGCAAAATCGGTAGAGCTGGGTCGTCCAGATCGATGTACCCGGCACCTTCCACCAAACTGTTACGAGTGACTGTGTTTATTTACAGATGAGGTGAAATGGCGTTGTGAAATAGCAGCATACTTCTGAGACAGGCCTAGAACGCTTCCACCCAACCACACAGTCCAGGTGCTGCTCCACTACTTTTCTTCTTCTTCTGCGCCCCGTAGGCTTGCGCATCTTCGTTTCAATATTAATTACTTTATGGACTAGCATAATAATGCCAGGGAAAGTATAAGTTAGCAGAAGTATTTGTAGTGTAAATGTGAAGAAAGAAAAGTGGACTAAAAGATTACTTGTCACCAGCAGGATCCGAACCTAACAAGCCGCAACGCGTACTTGCCACATATCGGCTTCGATTAGATGGGGGCTCCTTGCACTGATAGTATGCATGATGCTTAAAAGATGGCGCTTGGCTATAGTGTTCTATAATCATCAGAGAGTGGAAGAACCAGATGACACTCTTGCTGCTATTTATGGGGAGGTGATAAATACTAGCGAAAAAAAACCTACTTTTATTGAGAAATGCGGGGGGTTCAAGAATTATGCGTGCGAGAAGATTACGTGAGTAAACACGGTATGCGGCACTATTTCAAAAAAATTCTCATGGCTTCGAGTACATTGTACACTTATGCACAACTTCCCCACACACAACTGAATTTCAACGACCTGATGGTTTAGGGGTCTTTTAAAGCAGAAAGAAAAAAAATACCTCAGAAAAAGCAATTCTTGCAGGGCTCAAAAAAAAAAAAAAGATTAGCCCATCGTTTTTCTTTTTTTTTTGAAAACTTTGGCAGTTCTATAAGGCCACTTCAAGAAAAAGCTAAACAAGGGCATAATGGTGGAACCTTCTACCTCATCCTCGTCAATGTAGAAACCATGGATTGATCCACAGCGGTCTCCGACATACAGGGCCTCCATAGTGGAGCAGTAAAGAGCCGCAGTTGCCCAGCGCTGTCTGCCACGTGGGAGTGCACACGTGGCATATAGGTCTACGCTTTCTGGGTCCTCTCCAGAAACTTCTTCAGGGACTCGTGACAAAACCTGTGAACAAAAGAGGGCTTTACCTATCATGTAACTCTAACACACTGTCGTAACTATTTCTCATAAAATCTAACCCCTCAATAATGAGATCGCAGGGGAAGAGATTTTCGTTCCTTCTTGTGAAAATTTGTTAGTCATGCAAAACGAGAAAGACTCACACCAAAACATCACACAACTAAGATTTATTTAAACCAATCTGTGCTGAGCATGTGCACCGTTCTGAAGTGCCGCCATTATGCTATCGTTCACATTGAGAATTCTAAACAGCCAGCTGAACGGGCTGCCCAACTCTTCTGGAATATTCCCCTTTTGTCTGTCTTTCACCACTTGGGCAACAATCCAAAACCTCTCCTGAAGCATAAAAAACTTATGCTTTTACAGCGAAAGCTGTTATAAAATCACAACTCGGGTCACGCGCAGTTGTTCGCCACCGTCGTAGTCCGTAACATCATCGCACGAAATTAGAAAAAAAGATCTAACACCAACGACACCGTGAGGCTCGAACCCGGGTCCACTGGGTGCCAGCCCAGTATTCTACCACTGAGATATGCCGTTGCTTGTGACTTGTAGGCAAACTTACTTTAGACGGGCTTGATGTCGGGAAATCAATCGCGTTAATACGACTTTTAAAGCGTTTTAAAACAGCGAAGGAACAACCAATTATGGAACAATGCAAATAGCATAACGAGTGAGCTGTCCAATGCTCCAACACATAACAAAAACTTGTTTTTGTTCCCTTATAGACTGTGGCACATACCCACTTCAGCCATAATTCCTCATCGTCGTCAGCCACTGCATGAACAATTGGCACAAAATTTTTTGCAAGTGTTTTGCGAATACTACGCTTCTCAAAAGAATGACAAAAATAGCATAGCGAATACCAGCCTACTACCCAAAAAAAATTCTTATTAATGCCCTAGTGAGTATCAAGCAAGTGTGCTTGAAGTAAATTCCCAATGAGTGTTTTGAAAAGGCTCTGAAAGGCCACTCTTCTAGCTTTTGCTGGGACTGTGCTGCGCCTTCCACGCAGGCCTGGCATTTTTTATAAGAGGCAGCATCTTTCGATCACCTGTTCTCATTTTTCTTTGTTTATCGGTAATTTTTCCACGGCATCTTCACCGATCAGAGTGAAAATTTTTAGAAGCTTTTGAGGTGTTAACGTGTAGAGTATAGTCACGTATGAACTCACTGTCACTCACATAAATTAACACTTCTGTTCCCAGTGCGAAGACAAAGTCACCCTTTTAGAAGTGCTTGAAAGAAACGCACGCAAGAAACTTTGACTGATTGCCACTTCTCAGCTAGCTTCATCAGCCATGCGTCTTGATTTTCACTGTGGTATAACTACCAGTTAAAGCGCACGAAAAACAGACAAGAAGAGAGGATAAGCGCTTGTCCTCTCTTCTTGTCTGTTTTTCGTGCACTTTAACTGATAGTTATACCATGCATATCCAACTAGCCCAACTTTCGATTCTGTTGCAATTCATTTTCACTATTTTTGAAGTAAAAACCGTAAACGTAAAAATACATTCTGTTCTTTTGCATGCATGGCACATTTGTGGCACGCAGCTGCAGCCAAGACATTTGTCACGCTTTTCAAACTCTTGCTGTTTTTAGATGCCAGGGCACATGAACGCGATGAAAATAGGGTGATTGAAGGGGAAAATGCAGAGAAACAAAAGCCCTCGGGCCTCCGGCAGCCAGTCTTCCCAGCAAGGTGGCATCACATGATCGTGATGTCGTAGTATATGTCAGCTGCTGCGCCATGTATCCAGTGGTGGGCCTACTGCACACTAGCACTGAAAAGCTACAAAACTAGAATTGCTGTAGCGAATTAGCCTAATGTGATCACACCCATGCCATTACTGCTGTGAAATGGGCTTTAAGGGGGAACGCGGCTTTGGTATCGCGAAAAATGATAAAAAAAATTGATTTTTTTAAAAATCAAGCTTTCAGTTTCTGGAACCCTTTTTTTTCTGATTCCAAAATATCTACACTGAAAACCACGCAGAAGTGCTTCGAAAAATTTGCTTCACCCTCCTAGGTAGCAAAACCTTTTTCTGGAAATTGCGAGAAAACAGCAATTTTCCAAAAACTATAGCTTCGCGATGGAGCGGCCGAGAGCTGGCTTCTTAAACTCATCGGAAAGAGCATTTTTCTGTTTTTAAATCTCCCACCTCAGCTAGCTCCCTTTTTTAAAAACAAAGGCACAAAAAGCAAATGTTTCAAGGTCGTTTGGAGGCCCCTGATTGGCTGTGGTCACCATGTTGCCTCAGCTCGCCTCCCCATCGGCCCGATGCTCGTTCTAGGAGGTCATCGTCTGCTGCTTGTGCGTTGCAAGGACATCTTGAAAATTGCTACTTCGTGTTGTGTTCACAGCTCGATTATCACTTAGGATATAATTGAACTTTAGTTAGGAGCTGTAAGCACATGCACGATCAGGTTACTACAAGCGGGCGCGGTCCACGAGTGCGGCGCATCATCGGAGTCGTCTTTAAGGCAAACTCCATTGACAGCGAGACTAGGGGGCAAGAACAACGCGCAAGCGCACTTGTAAGGACGTGCTTCTTCGCGGGAAACAAAGCTGTCGGCAGGTTAATGATTAGATTACTGCGAACGACGCATTGTGGCGCGTCATCGGAGTCGCCTTTAGGGCACACTCCACTGACGGAGAGACTGCGGGCGAGAACGACGCGCTAGCGCACTTGTGGCGACGTGCTTCTCAGCAAAAAATAAAGCATATTATTCGCCAGCTCCTCGGAACTGCGGACGGGCATCTTAAGCATCGGCAGCAGACCCCACAGTCAAGCCCGTCGCCCCCACCCCACTGCCAAGGATTGCTCAGAACAGCGGCTAGCAGTTTTGCTAGCGCGTGGTCACTCGAAAATAGGATACCAAGCACAGAGCGCGCCGATTTTTTGTCATTGCAGCTACACATTTTGTGCATCATCACGGAACGCTGCCGTCAAGTGCATCACAAACTGTCTGCACTGTCCACACAACTTGCGCGCTCCACGGTCACATGGAGTGCTGTCGATAAGCTTTTATGATGCGATTTAGACGTGCTTGAACCCGTGCTTGGTATCGCCACGAGCGTCTATGAATGTTCTGAGACAATGAAAGCCTTGTAGATTTAGTGTTTCTGCGACTGGCCGTATGATAATGCATTTCACGGCTAGAGTAGCAAAAGGGCATGTATGAAGCAGCGGCACAAATTTTTATATGCCCGTCTCGCGTCATTAAACAAACTGCTGAAAAATTCCTGTGCCATCAATCTTCTGCCCATAACTTTGTTATTTGGAAAGAAGGCATAGTCTGTCATGGTGTAAGCCATTTTTTGGATGCAACCAACCTCTCTCTATATAAAAAATGTTCAGTAATTATTTGTAAGCAAGTACTCAATTATGTTAATGAAAGGCACACTGGGCAAGTTGAATATCACAAAACAAACCTGAGATCACAATTTTTAGGTGTCTTGGAGACTTAAGGAGAAGTTGAAACTTTAAATGCGGTTTTCTCAATACTTTTTTTTTTTGGCACTATGCTCAGCTCCTCCACAAGGTTTAATGAAGAAATAATTTGTCTGAAATCAAGTATTTGTGGTATCGCCTCAAAATTTTTATCGAAGCACTGCAAGGCCATTCTTAGTGTCTGTCCCAATTTTCATTGATATCCAACCAGAAACAAAAAAAGTACGTGTAAAAAAAGCCAGCGAAAAATTCGACGGGCTTTTTCTCACAAGTGTGTTTTGGTCATTGTGCACTGCTCATGGAAAGTGTAGCGCGGGAATGAGTGGACGAATTTTGATGCAGTTTTTTTTTTCTGAATTCTGAAACTTTTCTTCAGGGTCTGACAATCTTCAAATTCTTGTATATGGCCCAGTTTTTTCTAAAAGATGACTTGCACCTGACACTGTTTCTGACAATGTGTGTAGGCCACCATTATGATCTTTATAAAAAAAAAAAAGAGGTGATAAGAAAATTCTTTAGATTGTCATACCCAACAGTCTTCTTTTCAGTAAAGATCAACATCATTTGCAGCTTCCTGGCATGTTTTGTTACAGCGCTAGAATTTCCATGAGCAGACCATATAAATCGAACCACGTAGTGTGACGTAACTTGAGAACTACTCAAGTTATCATGATGAAACTGCATATTTCCCTATTCAAGACACTTATGAGCATGCATGCCAAATTTCATAGCCCTAGGTACAAAGAGAAAAGTTTTTTTTTTTTTTCAATGCCACCTCCCCCTTAACAAAGGGAAAAGCGACAACTAAAGAATATGCACTATTGGCATCCACTGAAATGCAAACAGCGGTATTCAAAATCGCATAGTGTGCACCTTCCAGTCATTACATTGATAGGTGCGCATCAGCTTTATTTGGCATCACTGCACATGTCCACGGTGACGACTGGATGGGGCACACTCGACCACTGCTGATGCTTGCCGCCGGCCCTGTTTCATTTGAGGCCCACAGTACTAATTTCTCCTGACGTTTCTCCTAATGGTCACAAACGCAGTCCAGCCATGACTTGCCGAGAGCTATGCACCTCAATATTTTTCCTAATTTGTTTTGTTTTTCTTTCTTCTGCCAGTGACCGCGTTAGCAATAACAGCATCCAGGTGCAGTCTGTCTAGTGACGTTATTGTCATTCATATGAGCGACAGAAGAATGGTAAGTTGGGCTAGTTGGTAATGATCCATAAGGTATGTAACTGCGCAAAAAACTGACGGAAACAAGAAGGAGAGAAAAAAAGGACAGACAAGCGCAGACTATCAACTGAAGCTTTATTGCAAGAACGAGGCAATATATATAATAGGCAGAATAAAAAGCAAGAGGGGGCAAAGGGGGAGGAGAAAAAACACGAGGGACCAAATCACCAAACTTAAGCACATCAAGCATAGCACACCCGTCATACAAAACCAAGATAGCTTAACTCTTTATCATGTATGGCCACAGAGGGAACACTGACACAAGACACAGATTTCTTGTGAATATGCGCAGCCTCAATAAGTTCGCGCACTCTTTGGTTCTTATGCCGGAACAACACAGAAGTATCACCGAACAGCGGAGCGCAGCCGCATTTCTTACAGTGGGCTGCTAGATGAAGGCCGGAGTGGCCTTTCAAAGAATTAAAATGTTCTCGAAGTCTAACATTTAGACAGCGACCTGTTTGGCCCACGTACACACGACCGCATGACAAGGGTATGGAGTAGACAACACCGGTGATACAGGATACATAATTATGAATATGACTAACATTGCATGTGTGTTGCTGGACATTTCGCTGATTTGCGACTCGTCTATCTACTTTGGCACATAAAGTGGATAACTTGTTCCTGGCAGAAATAACCACTTGGACATCATATCTTGATGCAACCTTTTTCAGGCGGTGGGTAAAACCATGAATATAAGGAAGAACAGCAAATATTTTATGCTGCGCCTTCTCATCCAGGTCACAACCATTACCGGGACCTCCTTTATACTTCTTAATCAACTTCTCGCAGGCCTTTACCAATAAGTCCCGTGGATAGCCTGCCTGTCTCAGTTTTTGCACCTGCCCAGAAAAACTGTTTTCGACTAAATGAGTGCAGGATTTCTTCAGTGCAGAGCTAAAACATGAGAGTGCAATGGCATTTTTAACCAGTTTCGTATGGCCGGATTTGTAGTTCAGCACAGGTTTTACGGACCTAGGGGCATAGCACCAACACACATGCGTGGGCGAGAACTGCAGCTGTAGATCCAAAAATTGGATACACTGGTCCTTTAGGTATTCCGAAGTAAACTTCAGGCCAAGACCACACTGCTCAAACCTCTTTAGAATACCTGCCGACATATCTTCAGTTCCCTTACGGAAAAACACAATGTAGTCATCGACATAACGAAAAACTCTGATTACAGAAGCCTGCAAGACCGGTTGGAGCGCCCGATCAACTCTACTTAGAAAAATATCACTTAGAACCGGTGCCACCCTAGACCCTATACAGACACCTTTCTTCTGCAGGTACACCTCACCTTGGAAAGAAATGAATAAAGACCCCAGGTAAAAGAACAAAAGTTCCGTGAAAGATTCAACTGACATACCACTTAAACCTATGAAGGCAGGTTCATCATTGTGATACGTAATGCATTCTTTCACTGCGGTCAAAAGGTGATTATGGGGTAGAGAATAAAAAAGGTCCTCTACGTCAATGCTCACAGCGTCACAATCAACGGGGTTGTCATCACGTAGGAACTGGACAATCGTTTCCGAGTTAGGTGCAATGTACGGGTCGTCTATATATAGAGACGTTAGGCATGTTTGCAAGAAACCAGACACACAATACTGCCACGTGTCGCGTTCCGTGATTATTGCGCGAAAAGGCATCCCAATCTTATGCGTTTTTGCAGTGTAAAATACTTCAAGCTGCAATTTATTCGCCTTTTTTACAGACTGCGCAAGTTTCTGCAAGTTCATATCGAGCAACAAGGCTACAGCTTGTTTTTTCCTTTCCGCTGGCTTGACTGACGTGGTCCGGAAATTCTTTTGCACAGCTTGTAATGCCTTCTCGCAATACATGCCTTCCGGCAAAACAACGAACTGACCTTCTTTGTCAGAAACAAGTAATCTAAGTTCATTGTTAGCTATAAAATCAACCATTCCTTTCCAGTTGAAAGTCGGCCCTATAGGCCTGCCTGGCGGCACACCCATAGCATCCATGCAGTCTCCAATACAACGTTGTTTTTCATACTCCGGTACATGGCGGGAAATATCGTGCAACAGACTGACCTTTTCAACATTCGACAGACGAGGCTCGAAAGCAAACTTGGGACCTAGCTCAAGAACCTGCCTGTGTTGGTCCGGAAGATGCACATTCCCCAACGTGACAACGTGTCCTTTTGAAGCAGAAGTCCTTTCACGAGGAGGCAATGTCGGGCGGACTAAATTCCAGAGCGCCTCAGTAGCAAGGTCGGCGGTAGCACACCAATGTCTGTGGAGTCGATTCCTGTAGAACTGGTGGGTCGGCGTACCACTCCTTACTCTACACCATACACTCAGGCAATCCTTGTAGTACCGGACCTGACGCCACCACTCCGAGCGCAAGATGCGGCAAAGCCGCCTCGAGTGGCCTGGGGACGGCTGCATCCACCCACACCAGGCTTGAAGCTCGGTAGGGCACGTGCCATGTCTGATGTGCCAAGAAGCCGTGCGAGCCTTCACAACACCGACGGCGATGAGCGAGGTCAGGACGGCCGGGTCATTAACAGGAAAATTAACACAAGGAAAAGAGCCCGATGTACAAGAAATGAACTTCAGAAGAATGGTAAGTTGGGCTAGTTGGTAATGATCCATAAGGTATGTAACTGCGCAAAAAACTGACGGAAACAAGAAGGAGAGAAAAAAGGACAGACAAGCGCAGACTATCAACTGAAGCTTTATTGCAAGAACGAGGCAATATATATAATAGGCAGAATAAAAGCAAGAGGGGGCAAAGGGGGAGGAGAAAAAACACGAGGGACCAAATCACCAAACTTAAGCACATCAAGCATAGCACACCCGTCATACAAAACCAAGATAGCTTAACTCTTTATCATGTATGGCCACAGAGGGAACACTGACACAAGACACAGATTTCTTGTGAATATGCGCAGCCTCAATAAGTTCGCGCACTCTTTGGTTCTTATGCCGGAACAACACAGAAGTATCACCGAACAGCGGAGCGCAGCCGCATTTCTTACAGTGGGCTGCTAGATGAAGGCCGGAGTGGCCTTTCAAAGAATTAAAATGTTCTCGAAGTCTAACATTTAGACAGCGACCTGTTTGGCCCACGTACACACGACCGCATGACAAGGGTATGGAGTAGACAACACCGGTGATACAGGATACATAATTATGAATATGACTAACATTGCATGTGTAGTTGCTGGACATTTCGCTGATTTGCGACTCGTCTATCTACTTTGGCACATAAAGTGGATAACTTGTTCCTGGCAGAAATAACCACTTGGACATCATATCTTGATGCAACCTTTTTCAGGCGGTGGGTAAAACCATGAATATAAGGAAGAACAGCAAATATTTTATGCTGCGCCTTCTCATCCAGGTCACAACCATTACCGGGACCTCCTTTATACTTCTTAATCAACTTCTCGCAGGCCTTTACCAATAAGTCCCGTGGATAGCCTGCCTGTCTCAGTTTTTGCACCTGCCCAGAAAAACTGTTTTCGACTAAATGAGTGCAGGATTTCTTCAGTGCAGAGCTAAAACATGAGAGTGCAATGGCATTTTTAACCAGTTTCGTATGGCCGGATTTGTAGTTCAGCACAGGTTTTACGGACCTAGGGGCATAGCACCAACACACATGCGTGGGCGAGAACTGCAGCTGTAGATCCAAAAATGGATACACTGGTCCTTTAGGTATTCCGAAGTAAACTTCAGGCCAAGACCACACTGCTCAAACCTCTTTAGAATACCTGCCGACATATCTTCAGTTCCCTTACGGAAAACACAATGTAGTCATCGACATAACGAAAAACTCTGATTACAGAAGCCTGCAAGACCGGTTGGAGCGCCCGATCAACTCTACTTAGAAAAATATCACTTAGAACCGGTGCCACCCTAGACCCTATACAGACAGAGAAAGGTGTCTGCAGAAGAAAGGTGTCTGTATAGGGTCTAGGGTGGCACCGGTTCTAAGTGATATTTTTCTAAGTAGAGTTGATCGGGCGCTCCAACCGGTCTTGCAGGCTTCTGTAATCAGAGTTTTTCGTTATGTCGATGACTACATTGTGTTTTTCCGTAAGGGAACTGAAGATATGTCGGCAGGTATTCTAAAGAGGTTTGAGCAGTGTGGTCTTGGCCTGAAGTTTACTTCGGAATACCTAAAGGACCAGTGTATCCAATTTTTGGATCTACAGCTGCAGTTCTCGCCCACGCATGTGTGTTGGTGCTATGCCCCTAGGTCCGTAAAACCTGTGCTGAACTACAAATCCGGCCATACGAAACTGGTTAAAAATGCCATTGCACTCTCATGTTTTAGCTCTGCACTGAAGAAATCCTGCACTCATTTAGTCGAAAACAGTTTTTCTGGGCAGGTGCAAAAACTGAGACAGGCAGGCTATCCACGGGACTTATTGGTAAAGGCCTGCGAGAAGTTGATTAAGAAGTATAAAGGAGGTCCCGGTAATGGTTGTGACCTGGATGAGAAGGCGCAGCATAAAATATTTGCTGTTCTTCCTTATATTCATGGTTTTACCCACCGCCTGAAAAAGGTTGCATCAAGATATGATGTCCAAGTGGTTATTTCTGCCAGGAACAAGTTATCCACTTTATGTGCCAAAGTAGATAGACGAGTCGCGAAATCAGCGAAATGTCCAGCAACACACATGCAATGTTAGTCATATTCATAATTATGTATCCTGTATCACCGGTGTTGTCTACTCCATACCCTTGTCATGCGGTCGTGTGTACGTGGGCCAAACAGGTCGCTGTCTAAATGTTAGACTTCGAGAACATTTTAATTCTTTGAAAGGCCACTCCGGCCTTCATCTAGCAGCCCACTGTAAGAAATGCGGCTGCGCTCCGCTGTTCGGTGATACTTCTGTGTTGTTCCGGCATAAGAACCAAAGAGTGCGCGAACTTATTGAGGCTGCGCATATTCACAAGAAATCTGTGTCTTGTGTCAGTGTTCCCTCTGTGGCCATACATGATAAAGAGTTAAGCTATCTTGGTTTTGTATGACGGGTGTGCTATGCTTGATGTGCCTTAAGTTTGGTGATTTGGTCCCTCGTGTTTTTTCTCCTCCCCCTTTGCCCCCTCTTGCTTTTTATTCTGCCTATTATATATATTGCCTCGTTCTTGCAATAAAGCTTCAGTTGATAGTCTGCGCTTGTCTGTCCTTTTTTCTCTCCTTCTTGTTTCCGTCAGTTTTTTGCGCAGTTACATACCTTATGGATCATTACCAACTAGCCCAACTTACCATTCTTCTGAAGTTCATTTCTTGTACATCGGGCTCTTTTCCTTGTGTTAATTTTCCTGTTAATGACCCGGCCGTCCTGACCTCGCTCATCGCCGTCGGTGTTGTGAAGGCTCGCACGGCTTCTTGGCACATCAGACATGGCACGTGCCCTACCGAGCTTCAAGCCTGGTGTGGGTGGATGCAGCCGTCCCCAGGCCACTCGAGGCGGCTTTGCCGCATCTTGCGCTCGGAGTGGTGGCGTCAGGTCCGGTACTACAAGGATTGCCTGAGTGTATGGTGTAGAGTAAGGAGTGGTACGCCGACCCACCAGTTCTACAGGAATCGACTCCACAGACATTGGTGTGCTACCGCCGACCTTGCTACTGAGGCGCTCTGGAATTTAGTCCGCCCGACATTGCCTCCTCGTGAAAGGACTTCTGCTTCAAAAGGACACGTTGTCACGTTGGGGAATGTGCATCTTCCGGACCAACACAGGCAGGTTCTTGAGCTAGGTCCCAAGTTTGCTTTCGAGCCTCGTCTGTCGAATGTTGAAAAGGTCAGTCTGTTGCACGATATTTCCCGCCATGTACCGGAGTATGAAAAACAACGTTGTATTGGAGACTGCATGGATGCTATGGGTGTGCCGCCAGGCAGGCCTATAGGGCCGACTTTCAACTGGAAAGGAATGGTTGATTTTATAGCTAACAATGAACTTAGATTACTTGTTTCTGACAAAGAAGGTCAGTTCGTTGTTTTGCCGGAAGGCATGTATTGCGAGAAGGCATTACAAGCTGTGCAAAAGAATTTCCGGACCACGTCAGTCAAGCCAGCGGAAAGGAAAAAACAAGCTGTAGCCTTGTTGCTCGATATGAACTTGCAGAAACTTGCGCAGTCTGTAAAAAAGGCGAATAAATTGCAGCTTGAAGTATTTTACACTGCAAAAACGCATAAGATTGGGATGCCTTTTCGCGCAATAATCACGGAACGCGACACGTGGCAGTATTGTGTGTCTGGTTTCTTGCAAACATGCCTAACGTCTCTATATATAGACGACCCGTACATTGCACCTAACTCGGAAACGATTGTCCAGTTCCTACGTGATGACAACCCCGTTGATTGTGACGCTGTGAGCATTGACGTAGAGGACCTTTTTTATTCTCTACCCCATAATCACCTTTTGACCGCAGTGAAAGAATGCATTACGTATCACAATGATGAACCTGCCTTCATAGGTTTAAGTGGTATGTCAGTTGAATCTTTCACGGAACTTTTGTTCTTTTACCTGGGGTCTTTATTCATTTCTTTCCAAGGTGAGGTGTACCTGCAGAAGAAAGGTGTCTGTATAGGGTCTAGGGTGGCACCGGTTCTAAGTGATATTTTTCTAAGTAGAGTTGATCGGGCGCTCCAACCGGTCTTGCAGGCTTCTGTAATCAGAGTTTTTCGTTATGTCGATGACTACATTGTGTTTTTCCGTAAGGGAACTGAAGATATGTCGGCAGGTATTCTAAAGAGGTTTGAGCAGTGTGGTCTTGGCCTGAAGTTTACTTCGGAATACCTAAAGGACCAGTGTATCCAATTTTTGGATCTACAGCTGCAGTTCTCGCCCACGCATGTGTGTTGGTGCTATGCCCCTAGGTCCGTAAAACCTGTGCTGAACTACAAATCCGGCCATACGAAACTGGTTAAAAATGCCATTGCACTCTCATGTTTTAGCTCTGCACTGAAGAAATCCTGCACTCATTTAGTCGAAAACAGTTTTTCTGGGCAGGTGCAAAAACTGAGACAGGCAGGCTATCCACGGGACTTATTGGTAAAGGCCTGCGAGAAGTTGATTAAGAAGTATAAAGGAGGTCCCGGTAATGGTTGTGACCTGGATGAGAAGGCGCAGCATAAAATATTTGCTGTTCTTCCTTATATTCATGGTTTTACCCACCGCCTGAAAAAGGTTGCATCAAGATATGATGTCCAAGTGGTTATTTCTGCCAGGAACAAGTTATCCACTTTATGTGCCAAAGTAGATAGACGAGTCGCGAATCAGCGAAATGTCCAGCAACACACATGCAATGTTAGTCATATTCATAATTATGTATCCTGTATCACCGGTGTTGTCTACTCCATACCCTTGTCATGCGGTCGTGTGTACGTGGGCCAAACAGGTCGCTGTCTAAATGTTAGACTTCGAGAACATTTTAATTCTTTGAAAGGCCACTCCGGCCTTCATCTAGCAGCCCACTGTAAGAAATGCGGCTGCGCTCCGCTGTTCGGTGATACTTCTGTGTTGTTCCGGCATAAGAACCAAAGAGTGCGCGAACTTATTGAGGCTGCGCATATTCACAAGAAATCTGTGTCTTGTGTCAGTGTTCCCTCTGTGGCCATACATGATAAAGAGTTAAGCTATCTTGGTTTTGTATGACGGGTGTGCTATGCTTGATGTGCTTAAGTTTGGTGATTTGGTCCCTCGTGTTTTTTTCTCCTCCCCCTTTGCCCCCTCTTGCTTTTTATTCTGCCTATTATATATATTGCCTCGTTCTTGCAATAAAGCTTCAGTTGATAGTCTGCGCTTGTCTGTCCTTTTTTCTCTCCTTCTTGTTTCCGTCAGTTTTTTGCGCAGTTACATACCTTATGGATCATTACCAACTAGCCCAACTTACCATTCTTCCGCTTCTTTTTTTTCTTTTATCCAGCCGCGCCGTGGCCATACCATGGTGGTGTGAATCTCAATGACGCCCATTCGCATGCACTGATTGCACAGAAAGGCCATACCATGGTGGTGTGATGTGAATTTCAATGACGCCCATTCGCATGCACTGATTGCACGGAAAGGAAATCAATAGCACCTGAATGAGGTTCCATAGATTGAAGGGGGTGTGTGGGATGCGTGAAGTGAAGTTTGCAGTCGCGCAAAGCTTGGTACAGTGAAGCTGGTCGATCCTCAAGTGTTTAGGCTAAATAGGCCTATAAGCATATGTAAGTAGTTTTTTCTACGCTGTGATCAGGTTTGACTTGATGATTGACCATTCAATATCGTTTCACTCTTTGGCAATGTGTTATTGCTGGCGCACACATTATTCGCGTTTGCACGTCTTGGATTTTGTTGGGCATACGTACTTCTTAGCGAAATCTAGTTACTATGAGATCACAACTCGGGTCACGCACGCACGTCGCCGTACTTGTCCGCCGGCGCCACCGCCGGTGTCCGTATCACATTACATGAAATTAGAAAAAAAAAATACTAGTACAAATGAAAAAGTGGGGCTCGAACCAGAGTCCGCTGGGTGTCATGGCCCAGTATTTTACCAAGGAGCAACGCCGGTACTTGGTACCTGTTGGTAAAGTTGCCTTAGGCAGGCTTCATGTCGGGAAAGCAATCGCGTTAATACGACTTATAAAGCGTTTTAAAACAGCGACAAAACAATCAGTCGTCACACAATGCGATTAGCGTAACGAGTGGGTCGTCCAAAGCTACAACTCATATTACAGAAGCTTGTTCTTGTTCAGCTATTAACTGGGGCACATACTCACTTCAGGCATAATTCCTCATCTTCGTCAGCCACTGTATGAACAATTGGCACAAAATTCCTCGCAAGTGTTTAGTGGATACCACGCTTCTCAGAATAATGACGAAAAAATAGCAGAGCAACTGCCGGCCTACTACCCTAAAATTTTATTATTGATGCCGTAGAGAGTAAGTGTTGCTTGCAACAGTACCCAATGAGTGTTTAGAAGAAAGGCTCTGAAGGGCCGCTCTTCTAGCTTCGCTGTGACTGTGCTGCGCCTTCGCGCAGGCCTGGTGTTTTTGAGACGGATAAATGGCGCACTTCCTTACTGTCGCTGAGCGTTACTTTTGAGCCGTTAAACCAAACAGGGCCAACATCTGTCTAAAAGGTTCAAAGTACAAAGCTGGGGCGTAGCCAGTAAGTGACACACAAGTCCGCCCCCCCCCTCCCCCCATCCCAATTTTTCGCCATTACACAGAAAGCGAAAAAAAATTACCATTTCAAGGGGTACCCACCCCGAATTCAAGAAGCCTCCCCCCGCGCCCCCCTTGAAAAAAATGTTGTCCGCTTTACCCCTTGTACAAAATGGGTACTAGTGGCAAATGAAAACTTATTATTTGCCCATGCAGTCATCCATTTTGTCCACGGCACGTACGGTGCAAAAAACAAATAACGATTACCAGCTACCCGATCGGACGCTATTCTAAAGACAGTAGCCTTCCGGTTTTAAACGTCATCGCTAGCCGGAAAGCGACCGCATTTTGCGGCGACCCGCTGTCTTCTTGTGGGTGGGCGAGACAGCTACGACTAGCTATATACGAGCCCCGGTGAGGTCACGAGCGGTGTTTGTCACTGATGTTGGGCGACGATTCGCCTCTGCCATCGCCCTCCTACAGTACTAGTCTTATCAAGGGGAAAGCCTTAGATGTCTCAA
>WOVY01011132.1:0-175284 GCA_013436015.1 Rhipicephalus annulatus | reverse complement strand
AAAAATATTCATGGTTTTACCCACCGCCTGAAAAAGGTTGCATCAAGATATGATGTCCAAGTGGTTATTTCTGCCAGGAACAAGTTATCCACTTTATGTGCCAAAGTAGATAGACGAGTCGCAAATCAGCGAAATGTCCAGCAACACACATGCAATGTTAGTCATATTCATAATTATGTATCCTGTATCACCGGTGTTGTCTACTCCATACCCTTGTCATGCGGTCGTGTGTACGTGGGCCAAACAGGGTCGCTGTCTAAATGTTAGACTTCGAGAACATTTTAATTCTTTGAAAGGCCACTCCGGCCTTCATCTAGCAGCCCACTGTAAGAAATGCGGCTGCGCTCCGCTGTTCGGTGATACTTCTGTGTTGTTCCGGCATAAGAACCAAAGAGTGCGCGAACTTATTGAGGCTGCGCATATTCACAAGAAATCTGTGTCTTGTGTCAGTGTTCCCTCTGTGGCCATACATGATAAAGAGTTAAGCTATCTTGGTTTTGTATGACGGTGTGCTATGCTTGATGTGCTTAAGTTTGGTGATTTGGTCCCTCGTGTTTTTTCTCCTCCCCCTTTGCCCCCTCTTGCTTTTTATTCTGCCTATTATATATATTGCCTCGTTCTTGCAATAAAGCTTCAGTTGATAGTCTGCGCTTGTCTGTCCTTTTTTTTTTTTTTTTTTTTTTTCTCCTTCTTGTTTCCGTCAGTTTTTTGCGCAGTTACATACCTTATGGATCATTACCAACTAGCCAACTACCATTCTTCTGAAGTTCATTTCTTGTACATCGGGCTCTTTTCCTTGTGTTAATTTTCCTGTTAATGACCCGGCCGTCCTGACCTCGCTCATCGCCGTCGGTGTTGTGAAGGCTCGCACGGCTTCTTGGCACATCAGACATGGCACGTGCCCTACCGAGCTTCAAGCCTGGTGTGGGTGGATGCAGCCGTCCCCAGGCCACTCGAGGCGGCTTTGCCGCATCTTGCGCTCGGAGTGGTGGCGTCAGGTCCGGTACTACAAGGATTGCCTGAGTGTATGGTGTAGAGTAAGGAGTGGTACGCCGACCCACCAGTTCTACAGGAATCGACTCCACAGACATTGGTGTGCTACCGCCGACCTTGCTACTGAGGCGCTCTGGAATTTAGTCCGCCCGACATTGCCTCCTCGTGAAAGGACTTCTGCTTCAAAAGGACACGTTGTCACGTTGGGGAATGTGCATCTTCCGGACCAACACAGGCAGGTTCTTGAGCTAGGTCCCAAGTTTGCTTTCGAGCCTCGTCTGTCGAATGTTGAAAAGGTCAGTCTGTTGCACGATATTTCCCGCCATGTACCGGAGTATGAAAAACAACGTTGTATTGGAGACTGCATGGATGCTATGGGTGTGCCGCCAGGCAGGCCTATAGGGCCGACTTTCAACTGGAAAGGAATGGTTGATTTTATAGCTAACAATGAACTTAGATTACTTGTTTCTGACAAAGAAGGTCAGTTCGTTGTTTTGCCGGAAGGCATGTATTGCGAGAAGGCATTACAAGCTGTGCAAAAGAATTTCCGGACCACGTCAGTCAAGCCAGCGGAAAGGAAAAAACAAGCTGTAGCCTTGTTGCTCGATATGAACTTGCAGAAACTTGCGCAGTCTGTAAAAAAGGCGAATAAATTGCAGCTTGAAGTATTTTACACTGCAAAAACGCATAAGATTGGGATGCCTTTTCGCGCAATAATCACGGAACGCGACACGTGGCAGTATTGTGTGTCTGGTTTCTTGCAAACATGCCTAACGTCTCTATATATAGACGACCCGTACATTGCACCTAACTCGGAAACGATTGTCCAGTTCCTACGTGATGACAACCCCGTTGATTGTGACGCTGTGAGCATTGACGTAGAGGACCTTTTTTATTCTCTACCCCATAATCACCTTTTGACCGCAGTGAAAGAATGCATTACGTATCACAATGATGAACCTGCCTTCATAGGTTTAAGTGGTATGTCAGTTGAATCTTTCACGGAACTTTTGTTCTTTTACCTGGGGTCTTTATTCATTTCTTTCCAAGGTGAGGTGTACCTGCAGAAGAAAGGTGTCTGTATAGGGTCTAGGGTGGCACCGGTTCTAAGTGATATTTTTCTAAGTAGAGTTGATCGGGCGCTCCAACCGGTCTTGCAGGCTTCTGTAATCAGAGTTTTTCGTTATGTCGATGACTACATTGTGTTTTTCCGTAAGGGAACTGAAGATATGTCGGCAGGTATTCTAAAGAGGTTTGAGCAGTGTGGTCTTGGCCTGAAGTTTACTTCGGAATACCTAAAGGACCAGTGTATCCAATTTTTGGATCTACAGCTGCAGTTCTCGCCCACGCATGTGTGTTGGTGCTATGCCCCTAGGTCCGTAAAACCTGTGCTGAACTACAAATCCGGCCATACGAAACTGGTTAAAAATGCCATTGCACTCTCATGTTTTAGCTCTGCACTGAAGAAATCCTGCACTCATTTAGTCGAAAACAGTTTTTCTGGGCAGGTGCAAAAACTGAGACAGGCAGGCTATCCACGGGACTTATTGGTAAAGGCCTGCGAGAAGTTGATTAAGAAGTATAAAGGAGGTCCCGGTAATGGTTGTGACCTGGATGAGAAGGCGCAGCATAAAATATTTGCTGTTCTTCCTTATATTCATGGTTTTACCCACCGCCTGAAAAAGGTTGCATCAAGATATGATGTCCAAGTGGTTATTTCTGCCAGGAACAAGTTATCCACTTTATGTGCCAAAGTAGATAGACGAGTCGCAAATCAGCGAAATGTCCAGCAACACACATGCAATGTTAGTCATATTCATAATTATGTATCCTGTATCACCGGTGTTGTCTACTCCATACCCTTGTCATGCGGTCGTGTGTACGTGGGCCAAACAGGTCGCTGTCTAAATGTTAGACTTCGAGAACATTTTAATTCTTTGAAAGGCCACTCCGGCCTTCATCTAGCAGCCCACTGTAAGAAATGCGGCTGCGCTCCGCTGTTCGGTGATACTTCTGTGTTGTTCCGGCATAAGAACCAAAGAGTGCGCGAACTTATTGAGGCTGCGCATATTCACAAGAAATCTGTGTCTTGTGTCAGTGTTCCCTCTGTGGCCATACATGATAAAGAGTTAAGCTATCTTGGTTTTGTATGACGGGTGTGCTATGCTTGATGTGCTTAAGTTTGGTGATTTGGTCCCTCGTGTTTTTTCTCCTCCCCCTTTGCCCCCTCTTGCTTTTTATTCTGCCTATTATATATATTGCCTCGTTCTTGCAATAAAGCTTCAGTTGATAGTCTGCGCTTGTCTGTCCTTTTTTTCTCTCCTTCTTGTTTCCGTCAGTTTTTTGCGCAGTTACATACCTTATGGATCATTACCAACTAGCCCAACTTACCATTCTTCCGCTTTTTTTTTCTTTTATCCAGCGGCCGTGGCCATACCATGGTGGTGTGAATCTCAATGACGCCCATTCGCATGCACTGATTGCACAGAAAGGCCATACCATGGTGGTGTGAATTTCAATGACGCCCATTCGCATGCACTGATTGCACGGAAAGGAAATCAATAGCACCTGAATTAAGGTTCCTATAGATTGAAGGGGGGTGTGGGATGCGTGAAGTTTGCAGTCGCGCAAAGCTTGGTACAGTGAAGCTGGTCGATCCTCAAGTGTTTAGGCTAAATAGGCCTATAAGCATATGTAAGTAGGTTTTTCTACGCTGTGATCAGGTTTGACTTGATGATTGACCATTCAATATCGTTTCACTCTTTGGCAATGTGTTATTGCTGGCGCACACATTATTCGCGTTTGCACGTCTTGGATTTGTTGGGCATACGTACTTCTTACAGCGAAATCTAGTTACTATGAGATCACAACTCGGGTCACGCACGTCGCCGTACTTGTCCGCCGCCGCCACCGCCGGTGTCCGTAATCACATTACATGAAATTAGAAAAAAAATACCTAGTACAAATGAAAAAGTGGGGCTCGAACCAGAGTCCGCTGGGTGTCATGGCCCAGTATTTTACCAAGGAGCAACGCCGGTACTTGGTACCTGTTGGTAAAGTTGCCTTAGGCAGGCTTCATGTCGGGAAAGCAATCGCGTTAATACGACTTATAAAGCGTTTTAAAACAGCGACAAAACAATCAGTCGTCACACAATGCGATTAGCGTAACGAGTGGGTCGTCCAAAGCTACAACTCATATTACAGAAGCTTGTTCTTGTTCAGCTATTAACTGGGGCACATACTCACTTCAGGCATAATTCCTCATCTTCGTCAGCCACTGTATGAACAATTGGCACAAAATTCCTCGCAAGTGTTTAGTGGATACCACGCTTCTCAGAATAATGACGAAAAATAGCAGAGCAACTGCCGGCCTACTACCCTAAAATTTTTATTATTGATGCCGTAGAGAGTAAGTGTGCTTGCAACAGTTACCCAATGAGTGTTTAGAAAAGGCTCTGAAGGGCCGCTCTTCTAGCTTTCGCTGTGACTGTGCTGCGCCTTCCGCGCAGGCCTGGTGTTTTTGAGACGGATAAATGGCGCACTTCCTTACTGTCGCTGAGCGTTACTTTTGAGCCGTTAAACCAAACAGGGCCAACATCTGTCTAAAGGGTTCAAAGTACAAAGCTGGGGCGTAGCCAGTAAGTGACACACAAGTCCCGTCCCCCCCCCCCTCCCCCCATCCCAATTTTTTCGCCATTACACAGAAAGCGAAAAAAATTACCATTTCAAGGGGTACCCACCCCGAATTCAAGAAGCCTCCCCCGCGCCCCCCTTGAAAAAAATGTGTCGCTTTACCCTTTGTACAAAATGGGTACTAGTGGCAAATGAAAACTTATTATTTGCCCATGCAGTCATCCATTTTGTCCACGGCACGTACGGTGCAAAAACAAATAACGATTACCAGCTAACCCGATCGGACGCTATTCTAAAGACAGTAGCCTTCCGGTTTTAAACGTCATCGTAGCCGGAAAGCGACCGCATTTTGCGGCGACCCGCTGTCTTCTTGTGGGTGGGCGAGACAGCTACGACTAGCTATATACGAGCCCGGTGAGGTCACGAGCGGTGTTTGTCACTGATGGTGGGCGACGATTCGCCTCTGCCATCGCCCTCCTACAGTACTAGTCTTATCAAGGGGAAAGCCTTAGATGTCTCAACAAACGCGAAAATTACCTGCGTCCCACCTCGTTGTCGACCACACAAGGGATGCAGCATATCACCTGATGATTTCACCATATTACGTCATAATGACGTCACATGCAGATACTTGTGACGTGTCATGATGTCACTGTGAGGTCGAAGAACATGACGTAATATGGTCACACGTCTGCACAGAACAGCTTGCCGAAAGCGTAAACTGCCTCCGATCCTGGACGCATTGTAAAGCCATGCTAGTTGCGGTATTTTTTGCGGTTAGTGCACTTAAATACACTTGCTTTGAAGCTAAAGGACAAGATTGCTTTCGCTTTCGAGTAGACTGAGGCGGCTGCATAGAAGAACATAAACTTTATTGTCGAATCAACGTGGACTTTCTGTATCAAAGGTCATCGTCGCAGGAACGTGAGCGCACCCTGCTACGGCCTGTTGCCTTGGTGGCGACGCGACGGGAACGTAACTCTGTGGCCGAGGCGGCCGAGAGCTCGCTGAGGCCGCAGTAGTCGTCGCTGGCGGTCGGCGAGGAGTCGGTTCCGCCACTATAAAACCAGTAGGCGAGAAACCCGATGAACCACAGTAGCATGCCAGTCATGACGAGCACCAGTATCATGGACAGCTTGTTTACGAGACCCACGAAGAACTCTGGAGAGAAGTAGCCCCTAGGCGCCAGCTTGACGGTGGCGTCGGCGCCGGCTACGGAGTAGAGGTAGACGTTCATCTGGCGGAACAAATAGCGCGAGTAGGCCTTGCGCTTCTCGACGTTCTCAACGTAGGACACTTCTACCTGCGAGGGAGTGAGCATTGAATACTATGTACATAAAACGGGGACATTATATATACATGTAAAACGGCGATGAAGTACGGTAGTCGCACGTACTTATCTGTCCGCCTGACGATTATGGCTTGAAAGCGGTCTGAGTTCTAAAATAAACATGCTGTTGCTTGTAGCGCTCTATCCTCTCCGTCTACCCCCTCCTGTTTCCGTATTTCGCTAGCGCTACAAAGAATTCTTTCAAATGCATCACCAACAAGCCCACATATGCAACTATCGTCAAGTACAGTGGAACCTTGCTATAAAAAATAGCATCGAAACCGTAAATAGCTTCGCTATATGTGGATATATTTACGGTTTGGCACCATTACGGAAGTCCGTACCACTTTAGAGCCTTCACTGTCGTCTTATATCTTTTGGCCTAACGCAGGCAAAACACTGGTTAGACTCGAGGACATAGCGTGGTGGTAACGGTACTCGGCTGCTAACATCGTGGGCTAGATCCCCGCCGTGGTAGTGACATTATGATGAAGGTGAAATTATGAAGGCCCGTATGCAAACCCGCGCACACTCGTGAGCTTGTGCAAGCTGACTTCACCGCACTAATAGTGTTTAGAAGGAAAAGCTAGCTTTACCGAAGCTCCTTTTTTCAGCAGTTCACGCTAGGCGTGAAACTGGGGTTAGTAGTCCATATTGTCAAAGGGCGTTTGTACCTTGCCCGCTGTTCTTAGACATTGGCGCTCTTCTAGTGTGAATAAATGTTCATGTTGTCCTTTCTCGCGAATTCTCGGAGTGAACGTTTCTTATATTTCACGTTCCTTAGCTGTCACGAGAGTAAGGACCGTAGCCAGAATTTTTTTGAAAGGGGGGAGGGGGTGCACGTGTTGAAGGAATTGAAAAACACCTATTCATTATTCATGTCCCACATTGTCACATTGTCATTCAAACACACATCGTCATCCAAGTTTCGAGGGGGGGAAGGGTGCCCCCGCCCCCTGGCTACGGACCTGTTGTGAGCGATATGCATCGTCATGTGGTGTCCAAGACTAAGGACACCAACCATGTAGCGGTGTCATGCCTTGGCCCTGAAACTCTTTTTTAAAATGTAAATGCATTTCTTAGTCGGGCTATGTCAGGCATACGGCGGCGGCGGATGTAGAGTGTTTAGGAGAGGGTACGTACAGTGCTTCGCCGCTCCCTCTCTTGCCGTTCACTCTCTCTCCTCCCTGCGCCCCACTCTCCCGTCCACTCGCACCTCACTCTCGACCGTTCGCTGGCTGGGCGCCTCTTAAGAACATCCGGAAATGTGCCGGAAGTATGTGCTGCAGGCGCCGCTGTGAAACGCCAACGCAGAGCCGATAACGCTGGCGCCACACCCTCCCCTCTGCTCGCTCCTCACTCTCGAACGTTCGCTGGCTGGGCCCCTTTCGAGGCGATGGCTGAAGTCGGTGAAAGCGAATGTCTGACGGCAACGGTGCCCTCTCTCGGTGCAAGAAATGCACTTGCATTTTCTCACGATTCCCTTGGGGGAGGTGGGGGCGTTTTTTCAACAATAAATGCTTTCATCTCTCTCTCTCTCTCTCTCTCTCGCAAATGCGCAGCCTCACTCTGGCCTAAAACAGATCAAATGTTTCGCAAGCGAAACGTTTTGACGAATAACTAAACCCGTGTTTCAGAAGCAGCCCTTCAGCATATGCAGCATTAGTTGGGTATTTTAACATATTGTGTTCTAGATTATGTATGGATTGTATGCAGGATGTCGTATCCTCTCGCATTCAAACAGCGTTGGCTGGTGCTGGCTAGTATGAGCTAGTACTGGCTAATCGTTAGCTTATATCCGCGCAAGTGCTTCCAACACTACCACAATTTCGCCTCTATTTTTTTACAAGTGACTACCTGTAGGTTTGCAAAATACTCGAGAATCTTCCAGGGCAGCCTCGGATCGTCCACAGAGTAGGTGACGTTATCGAAGTCTACTTGCAGCGACTCGTTCGTCTCTGGCGATGGCAGTGAGTGATTGGCTCGAAAAACCGAGTTCAAGCGCGCAGTGCGTTTGCCTGCAACAAGGACGTTCAAACTTATTTCAGTAATGGTGAATTTTGTTACTATATAGTTACCAAATTCGCGGAGCACACTTTAGTTACAAGTTACGCGGAGCACACTGTCTGCAGATTTGTGATCTTTAGCTTCCAAATACTGCACGTTCGCCATAGAACACTAAACTGCTGTTATAAGAAAAACAAGCATTACCTACGATGAGCATTCTTTATGCATGTTCAAGTGGGTGTTTCCATGTTTGCATGTATATATCTACATGAAAACTTCAAAAATACTAGCAGCGTCAAAAAGCTTGAGCTATATACCACCTAGAATGGTTTGAACTCCCACCCCTCTTGCTCTATACCTGCATCCCTGCTAAGCCAATGGAGACTGTTGCGCATCTCGTCATTAGGAAATGCACCCTGATATAGTTCACGCTGTGCTTGTTATTAATTACCGCTGAAATATAGTCGAATATCGCATGACACTTTCGCGTTTGATGAAAGTTGGAGATACAGGGGCCCTGCGACATCTTTTGAGCATGGTCCGAAAGCACTGCCGATTGGTAGTAGAGGCTCCCGAGAACACGCGAGCCAAACATTATAGCGCAGCACGCGGCCTAGAGTTTGCAAATGATTTTCAGTCAGCTAGAAATCGCTTCCTCTTTTCCCTACAAATTATGTCATAAGCCCAAATTTCTGCGCCATATACCCACGTCCACGGTTGTTGGCCGATTTTCTGCGTAGTTATCATGGTTGCCGCGGGATGCTGCCACGTATACGAACGGGTGCCTCGATGCGCGCGTTCACGATCACGCTGAAACTAAGCCGCGCGTCTGCAGAAAAACTGGATGATATAGTAATCAAGGTCGTGACGCGGGCGACAAATACCTGTAAGGGCATGAATACATAGGCGGTGCGGGTATGAACACACATATCCGCTTAAGGTATGAACTCACATGTCCGCTCTTGTCTCGGTACTCTGCGGCGCCGACAGGCGAGATGCCATAGAGTTACTGTGTATGCTCTCTATACATATATAGTGTTCACTTCACCTCACGGACAGGTTCTCGGCGCTAGGTACAGAGACTCGGTCGTCACTGTTATTTTTTTATCTCATTACAGAGTGTCAGTGCAGGGGAGGACACTCAGTCGTCCCGTTACCTGCGGTAGCATATACAGGGACACTTGGACGCCACCGTGGCATGCTTTCCATCACTTCAGGGCTTCTGAATTTTTTTCACGGCATGTGATTTGAACTCGGAAAAGTATTGCAGATCAGGCAGTGGCGGATCCAGGGGGGAGTGCGGTGGAGGCGATCGCTCCCCCCCTTCACCAATCTTCAGTGCTTGTCATCCACCTCCTATCGCTAATTAGAACAATTGAGTGGGACCCACTGTGAGCACACATTAACAGTATTGACGCTATGACGGGGTTTCCGTTTTCGTTTTATAAAAAAGTCAAGATCCCCCCCTCGGTCCTCACCTCCGGCTTTACTTAAAAAGACCACCACTCCTTAAAATGAGTCACTGTGCAGAGCCCCTTCAATAAGAAGACATCTAAAGTGGGGGAGGCGCACCCTTGATGACTATCCTGCCGGGCCTCCAGGGAATGTCCCGGGTATGCAGGGGTGGGTCGGATGCGTCCGCGATGGGTTGAAACGGACCCCACGTCGTTGCTGCGTCCTCCCAGCTGCTCTTGGCTCCGTCGTCGTTGCGACACAGCTCCGGGTCGCCAAGCAGCGCGCACAGGCTCTCCAGGAGTCCAGCCTGAGTCGATCGAGTCGCCAGCAACAGCGCGGCGAGCAGCTGGGCCGGATGGGCCGACCACCGTGCCGTGGCGCGTCCCGCCATGGCTATGTTCTTGTTGAGCTTCTCTTGTGGCTCATACCCACTGTAGTGGACTGGCTAATAATGGAGTGGATCTTACTCAATTTCAGAGTAAAGAACGTTATAAAATTTTGAACGAAAATTTGATGCGCCTCTCAAATGTACCAACTATAAAGCTTTTTTATTTGTACTATATAATAAATTAAGTAAAAATTCTAATTTTGAAAATTAAATAAATTAGTAAAGTTATACTAATGTCGACACATAAGAATAATAATTAGATGGTGGTGGCAATCAGCCGTGAAATGAATTAAGTTGTATATGTATGACAAAAATTTACATATGATCTTGTCGTCCCACCAATTTCTTCTAGTAAAATATTCATTGGCATCTTCATTTAGTTACTTATCGGTGCATTTCCGATGGAGGCGGAAATGTTGTAGGCCTGTGTGCTCAGATTTGGGTGCACGTTAAAGAACCCCAGGTGGTCGAAATTTCCGGAGCCCTCCACTTCGGCGTCTCATATGGTGGTTTTGGGACGTTAAACCCCACATATCAATCAATTAGTTACTTATCGGTTTTAATTACATTAATATTTCTTCAACACTACCAATAGTCTATGCCTCACAGTGGAGTCGTGTCATTGAAAATATGAATGATCATCATCACCCAGAGCTAGTGTGAACCAACAACACCAAATGAAGCTTAATATGAGCCGTCATTAAAGTCACGACTTACGTTTACAAAACAGCCCAAAATGAAACACGGAGCTTGAAGATACGGCTAGAAGAGCCAGGGTTGTGGCCAGGTGGTTGTACATTTTCAGCGCGCCGTCGTCGTCGTAGTTTTGCTCTAGACACGGCTCACATCCAATATGGGATTGACCGACTGAAGGGTGAACTTGCCGGTCAATTTCTGTAATTTATTATACGTAGAAGCTATAGCTGACACATTAATTTGAAGTAGCGCTTATTGATAATGAAAAGCACGTCGTCGTTCGTGCTCACAATAGTTAGACACAACATTAATGAGAACTATGAGACAATGTTGTGTATCTCAGCTCCCGTCAGCTTCTCAGTATCTCACGTCAGCTTCTCCGCAGTGCACAGCAACTGTGCACTGCGGTGATGCTGACGTGAGGCTAAATGCCGAGCCGATCCACAACGAAAGCAATGCGCGGTTGCGCTTGGAGAAGAAATTTGCGAACGCGAATTAGGAGCTCGGTGCTGTTCCTGAAAACCAGAATTTGGCGGAGTGGGGTCGCCATATTGTCGGCTTCCTCGCCCCCGTGACGCAGAGGTGCCGCCATGTTGGCCGCTGCGCCGAGACGAAGATGAAGGGCCGCCTTGTTGACGCGTCCCGTGAAAGGAACCGCCGCCTTGGCCCCCCGCAGCAGAAAGTTGCTGCACTGAATGCGGAGCGAATTGCTCCAACTGGGAGCGAATAAGCTCGTCCTCTCGCGCAATCGAGAGGGCTTCAGATAATGAAATCGAGGAGCCCTTTTGAAGCATGCGGCAGCGGACGTTTTGCGAGGCTACCCCGGTGAAAAGCTGATGGCGGATCATATCGTCCTCGAGCGCGCCGAAGCCGCACGACGCGGCGAGCGTTCGAAGAGAAGTAAGGAACTCGGCGACTGGCTCACCAGGCAATTGTCGCCTTTCTTGGAATTTTACGCGTGCGAGATAATCGCACGAGACATCTTTAAAATGCTCATCGAAAAGAGCAACTGCGTTCTTGAAGGCATCGCCCGACGCTGGCGTCGGCGACGCGTTGGTGGCTTCCAAAGTATAGAAGAGTTTTAACCCGGCAGGGCCCAACGCGTTGAGCAGCAGGGCCTTGCGACGCTCGGGCTTGCTGGCCTCCTCCCCGACCGCGTCTGCGTAGGCCTGAAACACCAACTTCCAGTCCGCCCACGGAAGTGGCGGGTCTCCAGGCGAATGAAGAAATAGGGGAGGTGGAATGGGAGACGCCATTTCAAGCAAGAAGAATGGAGAGGTGCAGACGAGAAGAAAATGGCGCCAGTACACTGTTGGAAGACGAAGGCAGAGTAGCTGAATGAAGAAATGAAGCGACGCAGCACGCAGTAGCCACCTTGCTAAGAACAAAGAGCGTCTAGGGTTAGCACGAACACGGAGAACGAAATAGATTCTTACAAGTCCTCGTCGCCATTGCTGTGTAGGGGGCTGGCTGGTCCCGACGAAGCAGAAGAAGAAGACGGCCGACGGAGACGTACGCGGCCGGCGGGGACGCCGTCCAGCCCGAACACGCGGGTTGGCGCGAAGCGCCGAAGAGAAGAACAACCGCACTCCACGGTTACCCAACACACACTGGTTTTATTTTACAGTCGCCTTGAAATCCTGGATGCCAGAGCGGCGCCCCCTGGAATCCTCACATGTCATTCTGAAACCGAAAACCCAGAACACAACACGAACAAAGTGCGTGTTTTTGAGTTCACTAGTTGTTAGCCTGACGAACGGACGGGATAAACCTCATTAAAAAAAGCATCTGCAAGGTTACGGCCCAGGCTCAGGCCACCCGGACATTATATGCGACGAGGCATAGCCTTTCCACCGTAGTCCGGGTCTGCTGGACTGCCCACAATTCTGAGCTAGTCAGCGCACTTAGCCATAACTCATCGAGAAGATTTGGTTCTATTTTGTCCTCTAGGTATATTAGTGATCTCTCTGCCCTACCACAGGAAACAGATTCCCCCAATACTTTGCAGGGGCCACGCCAGCCAAGTCAAGTCAAGATCCTTGACGATGTGGCGCATACCCACGCTGAGGGATTGGCCAAGAACCGGATAGCTTTAATGAGTTTCTTCCTTAATAACAGGGCAAAATTAATCTATTTACAAGAAATAAAAGAAAGATGCAACAAGACGAATTTGACGGTTGAATTGTAAATAATCTGTCTTGTCATATTTGATTTAATGTGAATTTGGAAATGTCAAAATCTACCGAAGAATGATTTCGACACCTAAACCTCTTTGAACTTTTGACGAACTCCTGCATTGCGTCAACAATCTTTCCGTCACTGTGGCCTGGAGACAAAGCCCCAAAAGAAAGCACATTTTGAGCATTTCAATCTATTCCGAAAAGGTGGCAAACGGCACCTGAAGTGTTTTTACGTAAGGCAGAGAATCTATTACAATAAATGAGGTAATGTTCTGTTGACTCATTTACTCCACAAACAGGACAATGAAGGGAGGCTGCCAGACCAGCTCTGTGTAAATATAAATTTAGCTGTGGAATTTGACAGTGCAGTCTAGTGATTGCGACTTCCATTCCTCGCGTTTGGCACCTTTGATACATTGTTTCTCCTTGAATGAACATTCATTTTGCTATAGGTATTATTACGACAGCAATTATATAGACACTCTCGGTGGGTTTTAGCTATCACGTTATACGTTCCGTATAATGTCCGAAACGATATCATCCTCCCGCTCATCGCATGCTCTACCTGCGGGTGAGAGCGCGCGAGCGGGTGTGACGAGCGCTGCTCAAGAATAGATCAAACAAGCCGTTTATTTGCGTTTTTATTTTCTAGAATTACGTGATATCAGACTCAAAAGACTAAGCTGATAGCCTTAGTATGTATACAAAATTGCAATTTGTTGCTATCGCAGTCATAATGGTTCGTCCTTCTGGTGAAGCTCTGATTTTTTTTTTTACATTGCGTTTCGCGTTCTCTTTTTGTGATATAGTTTTCAGCACAACCTTATTTATATTCAGTCCACGCAAAGAGGCTTTGTAATCTACAGTGTGGTCAATCCTCTTAGCGGGTATCAGCCAGTTTCCAGTAGGCGAAAAAACAAAACAGAACATCCGGCCCGGTGGCGCAGGTGATCGGCAAATAGAGCCATGAAGGCTTCGGCATTTTTCATGCTGCGGATACTGTGCCTGCTCGGCCAGCACGGAGCCACTCAGAGCCGGCGGTACGACGATGCACGGATCGCCGACGAGTTGAGACGCCTGCTCAAGCGACCGCAGCTGCCTCGCTACACTGGGCCGGACTTCCACCTCGAATATCCAGTCCTCGCTAAAAACGGCGTCACACTGGCGGTGAGCGCGCGAGCATGTTACACAGCGCCACCACTATAGGGGCCCCTAAACGACACCGAGTTCAAAGAAGAGACATACTGACAGTAGTTTATTTCTCGCCTTACCACTCCTACAAGATCCATCTTCTCCTCACCACTAAATTCTTCATAAAATACGTGGATCATCAGCACTAAGCTTTGAGTCAGTCGGGATTTGCAACAGGTGTCTCTCATGTACCGACCGATATAAAGATTGTTTCATCTTGGTGCCACGGGAACCTGCTGGCGTCGGGAATGGTGCCTTAAAGACAAGAACCGCCTGAACGGAATAACGCGCTTATTCGTCATATTTTCAGATATTTTCAGAGGATGTTTAATGGCCATTATGGTTCCATGGAGGGATCTATGCAAGTTTTCACAACAGGGTTCCTGGAGCCCGGAAATCACATGTACACAGGCGTCAAGTATTCTCGCCTCTATCGAAAATGCGGCCACCGCGGCCGGTATTTTATCCCGTCGCCGTCAGGTGGAGCTCCTTCGAAGTGCAGGTTAATTAAGTTGTTCTGAAACGGATTTGGCCATATTTCAAGGAACAGACTAGTAGTTATCATTTTTACGTACGTATTGTTTGTCGAAGTACTGAGAAGTTTTTTTCACAACGCAACGCACATTTTCCGGATGTAGTATGCGCCATATTGTTTAACACATGATATTGCTGTGAAAAAAAATTGTCATCATTCACGGCAAAATCAGTTAGTCATTTGTAGCCATACACTAGCCTCGAATCTGGAAGCAGTGTTCAAGTTAGCGGGTAACTTGTAAACTAGAAAACAAGAAACAATATACCCATGCCTCCATTATTCCCATGCGTATGGTAAAAGCTTACGTGCCCCTACAAATAATATAGACATGAAAACAACAGCAACTTGTCCGTTTAAAAAAAAAAGAAAAAAAACAAGGTGAAACCTAATGTAACATTACTGATAAGGGTGTTGGTATGACGTCTTACGAATGCGCTGAATGTAGTAATAGTTTGGCACTTACCAAACCTCACACGTAAAAATACGGAGGCAATTGTATTTGTTTTCATTTTACGAATCTCTCGCTAACATACCCACAGTTTAAATATTACGAAGTGTATGGTCACAGATCACCAAAATATTTTGGCGTTGAGCATGACAATTTCTTTAGTGATGCGTCATGTTTCTAACTGTATTAGACGTAGAACATCTGTGAAGCGTCAAACAATAGCATTATTTGCTTAACTTACCAAGAGTTTTGCATATTTTACGAAACAGACACATTGTCTTTGTTTTCATGCATTGTTTGTCAAAGTAGTTTTTTTTTACGGGTAAAACTGCCGGACTTTAAGTAAAGTTTATTCATTACGGTCACAGGCCAATGTATGGCGCTTGTCACGTGTGGCACAAAAGCGATAGGATATAAGTCAAAATAAATTCTCGGCAGGTGTATTGACTTCAAAGCGATTCGGTAATGTTGAGGCGTCCTTTGGACGACCCACGAAATAAGGGTTGCTTGATAAGGTGTCCGGCACGTACTGTACTTGGCAATACCGCGCGCAGGTCACAGAGCAAGAACACGTGAGTTCACCGAAGAATTATGCGACGCGCAGGGTGTGACGTACAGCCTGGATGACTTCTCGCTGCCCTGGCGCTTAGTGCGCCACTACGCGCAGATGCAGCTGAGCACGTACAAGCTAGCGGCCGGCAACCCTGTCATGAGAGCCGCCATAGCGCGTCACAATGCGGCGCGCATGACGGACTTTCTGATCCATGTCGAAATGGTCGGTTCGCGGAGGGCACAGTTCGGCCATGGCAACGTTCACGTGGTCCAGGTATGCACGCAAACAACGTGCTCTCAATTAAAGGGGCCCCCGCAACATTTTTTTTTTTCAAGGAATCGTCAAAGCCTTCATTAAGAGGGCTCGTTGCTTCACGAATCGACTGCCGTAGAAAGGTTTTAGAATCCGTCAATTACGAGCGCAGTTACCAAGATTTGCTGCGCGTTTTAAGGCCTGGCCACACGTACCTGTAGCAGCGCGTTGCTTTCTTGACGCGGCGCCGTGCCCCCTCACTATGAGAAGAGAGAGAGAGAGAGGGTAAGCAGCATCGCGTAGCCACGCGCTCTCTCTCCATGTGGAGAGGGCGCGGCGTCAGAAAAACGCTAGGCCTGCGCGGAAGGCGCAGCACAGTCGCAGCGAAAGCTAGAAGAGCGGCCTTTCAGGGCCTTCTTTAAACACTCATTGGGTAACTGCCGCAAGCACACTTGCTTGATGCCCACTGTGACATTAATAATAGAAATTTTAGGGTGGTAGGCCGGCATACGCTATGCTATTTTTCGTCACTCTTCTGAGAAGCGTGGTATCCACTAAACACTTCCAAGAAATTTTGTTCCAAGGAATTTTGTGGCAATTGTTCATGCACTGGCTTACGCCAATGAGGAATTATGGCTGAACACGTGGGAATGCACTACTGTTAATATCTGGACAAAAACAAGCTTTTGTAATGGGTAGGAGCATTACACCACTCACTCATTACACTATTCGCATCATGCGACGACTGGTTGTTTTTTCGCCGTTTTAAAACGCTTTACAAGACGTATTAACGCGATTGCTTTCCTGACATCAAGCCTGCCTAAGGCAAGTTTGCCAACAAGTCCCAAGCACCGGCGCGGCTCAGTGGTTGAATAACCCAGCAGACCCGAGTTCGAGCCCCACTGTGTCATTGGTACTAGGCTGTTTTTTCCGATTTCGTGCGATATGGTTACGCAGACATCGACAGAGGCGGTGGAGGACAACTACGGCACTGCGTGAGACCAGAGTTGTGATCTCACAACGGCTTTCGCTGTAAAAGCCACGCACTGCAACAAGTACGTGTGGTCAGGCCTTTAGAACTAAAAAGCGCACTGAAAGCAATATACTAAGAGGGAGGGAGAGCGGTATGTCAATAGGTCAAGATGATCCATCCGTTCGTCAGCGTGCATTGTGACCTTGAAAAAACTTTTCCTTTTGTCTCCGACAGAGCGGCTTATCACGAGCTCGCGCGCAGGCACGCAGCATCTCACGATGCTTATTCCTCCATACAGCTTGTGTAGATTTTATTTATTTTTTGCTTACCTTATACACACCTCACTTGAAGTAGTGAAACGAATGTCGCCCCATGTTGCAGGCATCTGGGCTGGTGTCCGAAGTGAACGTGTATGTCATAGCGTCCTTGGTGACTGCTGTAGTGGTCTTGTTCACCACCTACTGCGCCTACATCATCGCTAAGAACGTGACCCGCCTCCTGATGGATTCTGCGCCACGGCCTGTACCGCAAGAGCAAACTCTCCTCTTGCAAGCGGCTAAGTGATGTGCACTTTACATTCAAGCCTGCCACTATATGAAATCACGAAAGCCCACTATGCACATCATGCCGGCTAATGAGCAAAGTCACGTATGGGCAGAACTGCGCGTTTGGCACTGCAGACTTCTGCTCAGTGTCACTGTATATTGACACAAGCTGATCCCAGCACTGTGAAAACTGTCACGCCATGCGACGGCGCATGGTGATGTTTCCTGCATATTTAGCTTCGACTCTCGAGTGCATGAATTATTCACATTGATCAAACAGCTTACTCATGGCCCGCAGCATTCTTGCAGTGTTATCATTTATGCCCATTTTATCGAAATATTCATAGGACCATGCACTCTGCTGTTTAAAGTGCAAAGCACTTGAGGGCCCCAGCTGGTCGTCCATCCATACATCTAATGTAGAGTTATGATATTGAAAGTCATAACAAGAGCAGCAATGCGCAAAATCGAGCTTAAAAAATTGGAGGGTGCTTGAAGCATAATCGGGACTTGTGCGCATCGCCTTTTGAACTGCTAGCCTGCTTCGCTTCTTAGTGCATGCCTCGACCGTGCCGTTTGGGAGCAAATGACTGTGCATGCAACATCAAACGTTTCAATTTTCAAAGTATCATTGAAAGCCCATAGCATGCAGCATAGCTAAGTGTCCACTACATATCCACAGAGCAACAAGCGAACCTACGCGGCTATTCCTTTTGTCATGTTTCTGCTGTGAATAATGATAAAACTTGAGTGCATATGGGTCGGTCTTTAAAACCCTGTTAAAGCGCAATTCACATCGTTTGACGCCTGGCGCGAGTCAACGCTTAGCGCCACACAATATACAACGCATTAATGAGACTACATCCACTTCATGACATTTATATAGTGTTTTCTTCAGAAGCAGTTTCAACAAATATTGTGGCTCTGTGTGGGAACACCTGGTTGTCACGCAGTCAGCCTGGGTTTGATCCTCACTCGTATTCGAAAATGTTTATTATTTATTTCATTTGCATCTTTTGGGATTTTTCTCATGGCGGAGATAAATTCTCCACTCACAACCAACAACGCCAGAATTTTCGTGAATGGAGCTTTCTAACACCATCGCCTTAATAAATGAGCAGTCTAAACAATATCAATGGGACAAATAACCACTTATTGCAGTAACTCAAAATCTCTAAAAACATTTCGAAAACTAGCGACAGACTCTGAGACAGCATAGGACCGTGCCACCACTTCGCCAGGCGAGAAAATGCCCCCCAGGCTTCAACACTACATGGCTACATCTAATGGAGGAAACTCGCTGCAGACGGTGCATATTTCAACTGCGGTAACAAGCAGGAAGCCAATACAGCGCAACGAAAAATAGAACACGTCTCTCAACGAGTTTGCAAATCCGCCTTTCAAGAATTTACTCACACCAGGGAAACCATACATGCTTGCCTTAAAGATTGGCATCATAGATGTTCTGGTAAATGGAGAAGGAGGGAATCTCATCTCTAGGAACGGAAATTGAAAGGTGCCCCTGTTATGCACTCCTTCAGGTTTCGGTATGCTGCTGCCTTGCGATTTTCCCCCAGACACTTGCACATAGCATGCAGGTTGCTATGCAATATGATATAGTGGACAAATGATGACACTCAGATATATGACAACTTTTTGTTTTACTTCAGACATTACATTTCTTCAAAGAAAAAAAATTGTCTCGTCGACAGATGGGAAAAGTCCTGTTCAGCAGCCAGGTCAGCCTATATATGTACACTTATTGGCCACACAACCATATTGGCAGCCAATTTTCAACAAGCCAGCATAAGAAAAAAAAAAGGGGGGGGGGGGGGGGATGAGGTTTCCTTAGGGTTGCAAGAGCATGAAGTCCAGGTCAGTACTGCTCTGGTTAATCGTGCTTGTTCAAAACATGCTACGCTTGCAGGAAAGCCTCGTTTCTGCTTTCGAACAACAAACATGAAAATTTTCGGCAGGCACTGACATCAAATTACTTAATAACTGGAAGGAAATGAACCAGGCTCTCATCTTGCTGCTTAGACTGTATTGCACCCCTTGTAGCGGAACGAACAGTAAATGTGATGGCATGAGTGGCCAATCACCGTAACTTTAGCAATTAATTTTTCTGTAATTGCTTTTTATGCTACAGTGTGCATTGCTAAATAGATCACGAAATGTTCAGCATATGTGGGCCATAATGTTAAAAAAGAAAAGAAAGAGAAAACATACCAAAAACACGTGCACAGATGGCTTGTATTGATGCCATCACGATTGCCATGCTGTTAAACCATTAACGCCAGCACAGAGCTGCATAAATTTCGGCCTGCTCATTTCAGGTTTGCAACTTAAATGTTCAGTGAAGGTACACTAATGTACAAATATGGCTGCAGGAACGTTACATGCCATCCACTACTCCGGAGGTTTCTTGGCAAGACATACTTTCATAAATGCACGGAACACGAAGATGCTGAAATGTAGAAACATTACTGCAAAAAGAAAAACTGTAGCACACTTGACGCATGACAGAAACGGAAAGCACTTAGGAATGTAAAACAATCTCTACAAGAAAAGCAGTCTTCCACACAGCTCCAAGAGACGCCAGGTTTCTTTTTTGCAGGCATAGCCTTTTTGCACTTCTGGCTGAATTTGCACTCACGTCGAAAAGAATGGCAGCAAGAGGTGCGATGGTCACCGAGTGGAATTCTTCGTAGGCGCCACAGAGAGAGAAAGAGAAAGAAAGAAAAAAAAAAGTCTAAACGCTAGTCCTTTCCTCTTTTTCTTTTCGCCTATCCAACCGCGGAGATGATGACCTGGCAGACATCAGGGTCTTTGCTCCGCACAGCTAAGTTCATGGTGACGCCTTGCGCAATGCCCGTGGTTGCCAGCCGTGCCCGCACCAGGACGTCATGGCCGCCCCGGTAGACGCCGGCCAAGAGTAGCGTGTGAGCGCTCTTGCCGTCGGGCACTTTGTCCGAGCGTTCGCATACTTGCATGCCCAGGAACTGGATGATCTGTTGCACAGCGTCTGCGAGCAAAAACGGCACCACCAGAAGAAGTTTTGAATCAATTTGACTTGCATTACCTTACTTTCTTAAACTTCAGAAAAGAGGAGCCAGCCAGCCATCATTTTGAAAGAGTGTCTGTGACCAGTTCAAACCTTTACAAGCATTTATGGCATTCAATTTTCATGCCTGTTATCTTGGAACAGTAAAAAGCAAATATATGTCGAACCTTTACAAGTATTCATGGCATTCAATTTTTATGCCTGTTATCTTGGAACAGTAGAAAAAAAATATATGTTAAAATAGTACATATGCTGTAGCAGAATGATTCTTTACACATGAACAATTTTCTTTGATAGATTTCACAGTAAATGCAGTTGGAACCAGTACACCTTTACAAACTTAACCATAACAAAAAGTACACTTATTCTGTCTGCAGTCTTGACATTTTATAGATTCCTACTTTTCCATTTCGATTGTATTGTGTTAGGCTAAACAAATGTGAACAACTCAAACACTACGATTTCTGTATTTCCATTTAATATTAATCCCCAAGTAAGTGAATAGTAGCATCTACAGTGGATTTAATTCAATTCACCTCTATTATTAAGAATGAAAATAGTGGCTAGAAAGAGCAGAACCAAGAAGCAGTCAAACTAACAGCTAGTTCAAAGCCCACCTTGCAAAGTCTTCATTGTGCTGAGAGCATAGGTATCCTCCACTTGGTTGTCATTGCCAAGCTCTTCCCAGGAGGCGGCAAAGTTGGCCTTGAGAACCTTCTGTACATGATCTGCCACCGTTACCTCAAGGTCTTCCAGCTGAAATTCCGAATTCCAGGCATCTAAGAAGCCAGTACTTAGCTTTCAAGATTGACCAGCATGCTGACCTTCAAAGAACAGCCAATTCGGGTAGCATAAAAGGGGAACAACAGAAGAAGGAAGCTGAAGTCCCCATCATGCAGAGCTCACTTTCACCATGCACAGTCAAAACCCTTTATACGAGACACTGATGTAAGAAATAAATGTGTGTAAGAAACAGCAGTGTGCCTGCACTAAAATGGGGGTTGATAAGAAAACTCATACCTGGTACTCTTCTTATAAGACACAGCTCAAATAATAAAAGGCAAGAATTGCTGCCCAGTGCATGTCTTTTGTAGAGGGGTTCAACTGCACTACACTGAAAACCTCATCATAACGAAGTTGCATCTTACACGAAAATAAGTTTGTCATATCTAAAAATTCGTTATAAAGGTGTATTTCTAACACTGCACTTATTGCGAAACTACTTTGTTATAACCTATAGTTTGTTATATCGAGGTTTGAGTGTAAAAAAAAAAAGACATCCATATATGCTATGCATGCCTAATTGACCCAGTACTGTTTTGAGCTGTGCACAACACATCAAAATATTTTTTTTTCCATATTGTCAGACGAAGTAATCAACAGAGATGGCCTAATTAACTTTTTAACTAGTAACTATAGCAAAAGTCACGCTGTAACACCTATTCAGAAATGTTGAAATACACTGAAACCGCATTACAACAAAGTTTCGTCTTGCGAGAAAATAACTGTTATATCCAAAAATTCGGTATAATGGTTATTCGTAATACAGTTGAATCCCGCTACAACGAAATTGACGGGGCGGGTGCAAAATTTCGTTATCGCGGAAATTCGTTGTCGCGATATGATGAAATACATACGTGACACGGGACTTGCTGAAGCAAAAGAACAAGCTTTAATGCCAAAAATCGCTCAACTTCGCCTGTTTCCGCTTCTTGCCAAGCGA
Source organism: Rhipicephalus annulatus (assembly GCA_013436015.1). Classification (NCBI taxonomy): domain Eukaryota; kingdom Metazoa; phylum Arthropoda; class Arachnida; order Ixodida; family Ixodidae; genus Rhipicephalus; species Rhipicephalus annulatus. The sequence continues at coordinate 153,318 of WOVY01011132.1, read as the reverse complement.
TGGCACAACACGACTTTCGCACGCTGCCAGTAGAGCCATTACTTCATCGTCGTCCTGCGACCCGATGCAGCGCCTGATGATATTGAATGCGTCCAGCACCTGTGACTTAAGTCGGTGGTAGTGCGGGATCACGTTGCGCGATTGTGTCATCATCGTCCGACGAAACACCATCTTCCTGGACGCTCTTTATGATGTCTGCGTCCGTCATTTCCTCGCGCACCACCAAGCAAGAGTCGGCTTGCAAGAACTCGCTGATATGTACGTCGGCGGGCACATCACTTTCCTGTAGGTCTGCCCAAGCGACTGCAATTTCTTTGTCCTGGTCCAGCAATCTGTCCTCATCGCGGTCTGCGTCGCCATCGTAAGCTTCAATCGCAGAATCGGAAGTCTCGGCGCACTGTACTGCGAATCCGGCATGGCGAAAGCAGTTCGCGACTACGGCGCTCCCCGTCTTGCACCACGAAGCAGCGATCATTTGGAGCGCCATGAACAAGTCGATTTTCGTTTCGTGACCCAACTGAGTGTTCAAAATCGGCCTTTGGATAAGGCGCTTGCGGTACGCGCACTTGACACTTTGGATGACCCCTTGGTCGAGGGGTTGAATGATGGACGTGCAGTTCGGTGGCAAAAACTTGAGCTGCACGTTCTCGAGCTCCGTGTCCTCAATGGAATGTGCGGAACAATTGTATAAAAGCAGACAAACCTTGCGGCCTTGCCTGCCCATGTCCCGGTCGAATTCCTCGACCCACTCTTCAAAAATTGCACGGGTCATCCACGCCCGGCTGTTGGCCACATACTTCACTGGAAGGCGCCGATTTCCTTTGAAGCAGCGCGGTTTTGCGCTTTTGCCAATGACCAAAAGCGGTCGCTGATCTGATCCGTCCATATTGGCGCACAGTAGCACGGTGACCCTTTTTTTTGCTGTGTTTACCTCCTTGACAGCGCAGCCCCTTAAAATCCAGGGTCTTGTTCGGTAACATTTCGTAGAATAGACCGGTCTCATCGGCACTGCATATGTCCGATGATGCGTAGTCCTTAAGGATGCTTCCAAGGCTGGCCGACATCCACGCGGCGGCGCCGTCTTTATCCGCCGAAGCGGCTTCACCACACAACACTTTGCCGATGATGCTGTGGCGGGATTTAAATCTGTTTAGCCAACCTACGCTGGCCTTGAAATCATCAATGCCGAGCATGCAGGCAAAATCCAGCGCCTTTTGCCGTACAATATCGCCGCTAAGGGCAATTTTCTTGGCCCGCGTCTCCACGAACCAGGTGTAAACAGCCTTGTCTAAGGCTTCGTGCACTGGCTGGGTCACCTTCTTATGCTTAGCGGATGTCCCTGAAGCTAGAGCTTTGCCTATCGCGTCCTTGCTCTTCAATATAGTTGACAGAGAGCTCGCCGCAATCCCGAACTCTTCAGCGATGAGTGCCTTCTTTCCAGCTTCAGCCTGTGCGATGATGCGAGCCTTGTCTTCGAGCGACAAAAACTTGCGCTTTTTCGCCGGCTGCGCCATCGTTGATCGCGTTACTGCACCTTCGGGAAACAATCAAACAATGACCAAAGCGTGCGATCGCTCGTTGTGAAGAAGCTAGCCCTAGTCAAGCCGCCGGAAGCGGAAGCCGTCGTCCGAACGCATCGTCGCACTCTACCGGGATTTGCCTCGCATCTCCAATTTTGTACGCACGTACGCACACATAAATAGGAAATTCCTGACAGTGAAACCATTCTCACAAACGTTATAAAAATGATTAAAAATACTATAAAAATCAAATTAATGCGTGTTGTTTGTACACAGACACGATTCAAAACGTTTCCGACGTTTCTTCTGAATCTACATGAGAGCGCGTTGCATTGATTGCATCGCCATCACTATCGCGGTATGTATGGCTGCTTTGTGTTGTTTACATTGCGCAGCGAGTCACCGTCGCGCCCAGTATGCACGCTCTGAGCAACATCTTGTGTGTGTGTTTTTTTTAAATGTTATTAAGGTCCATGGTTTGTCAAGGCATTAAAACACCTTTGAGAATTTCAATAAGCTGTAATTTGAATAATTTTGCTCGTGCCTGTCCCGCAAAAAACTTCGTTGAAGTGGAAATGCTGCCGTGAAGTAGTTCGTATTGGAGGGAATTTCGAAGCATTATATACCCTATGGGACATCGACGGGGAATGGAAAAACCTTCGTTGTGGCGGAAATTTTGTTGAAGCGGACTTCGTTGTGCCGGGATTCGACTGTAACGCATTATTTTAAGACTATTTTTTGTTTTGTTATAATGAATATTTCGTTTATATCCACCTTTGTTATATTGTTATACTAACTCAATCTTCCAAGCAAGATAATTAACAAAGCCTTTCAAATAGTAAATTTAGTAAAAATTTTCAGAAAAATGTTGCAACACTTGTGGAGGAATGCTGGAATATTTAACCAATGCTAAAATAACTACCCAAGTTAACTTTTTGCAGCTTTTCTTTAGAGCATGCAAAATTAGAGATACCTTTAGCAAGTTAGCTGAAACACTCAGCATATACTTGGTGAGCCGTTACGCACCAACCAATAGATTGATGAGCGCAACATCGCTACCTGACTGCATAATTTCGTTTTGTCGTATTTTTTTACTTCACCAATACACAATTTAACACACAATGCCAAATTCACCGATTTCCGACATCCCACTTTCACCAAACAACACAACTCCACCACCACACAACATAATCCTTGACAACATAAGCACGCATTACGAACAGTCGGGAAGTTACACAAGTGAAAAAACATGGAAGCGTAAGTCACCAGCGAGCTTGTGATGAATGCATGCTACTGTTAGGTGGATCACTACTTACCACGTACTCATCCTCGTAACCTTCGTCATCATCGGGTTCACCAGTGTTGGGGTCACAGTCCTTGACCAGATACTTCAACGTGTTGCTGAATGTCCCTGCGACTGAGCGTGATATGTTGAAGTTCAAGCATTAGAACACCATAGGCATAACCTTGTTTGTAAAGATTTGTGTGTAAAGACAGGAAGAATGTTACTGCCACGATATAAATGAGATTACGCTTGTCCTGTTTATGCATCTCCTTCTGTCCTGTTTTAGCACACTAAACATTTCTAGTGATGCATCCACCTGCACAGCTTTCCACACTTGTGATTACTGCCCAAATTGTTTCATTTGCCCAAGAAAAGTGATCTCAACCGGATCATTACATCCCTGAGTTAAAGGGACACCAGCTATCAGTTTCATTCCATTTTAAATAAATGCAATATCTTTCTTTACTGAGGTGTGCAGTGCTTTCTGAATCGGCACTAAATTTTTTTTAATTCTTGAGTAACTTATTCATTATGACGTACAGAGTCAAATATTGGTATATATTCAAGCCTCATTGTAACAGTCACATCTGCCACGAACATGTTTTGTTATGTCCGAAAATTCGTTATAAACGATTATTTGTAACAATGTATGGCAAAACTCTTGATCCCTTTGTTATAACCGATAATTTGTTATATGAAGTTTTGGGTGTAGCGTACATAGATAAATCTGATGTGCATGGACAAATAAATGAAGTCTTGTCATTGTAGATACCGAGATAGGGATATACATTTACAGTCGAACCTTTTTATAAAAGACACTGATGTGAAACGAATGCGTATAAGAAACTCTTAATGTGCCTCCACTGAAGCAGGGGTTGATAGAAAAATTCAACCATGGTGCCTTGCTTGTAAGGACAAAAATTCCACCCCAGTGCATGTCTCTTACACAGGGGCTGAAGTGCATAAAGAGTTTTCGAATATACTGAAGTCATTTTCGTGTCAGACGAGACTTCACTATAATAATGTTTCAATGTATACACAGCTTTCTTTAGCTTTAAATAGTCTTCTGCATTAGCCCTTTAGCTTTACTGGCAAGGAAGACTTTCTGCTGATATAACCTGTCATAGCGGAGTCACAATAATAATGAGAACTAACAGAAAATGATGCCAAGGAAACCAGAGGAGACGTTATTAGAAGAAATTGTAATGTAAATGTGAAGGAATAAAAGTGGACGAAAAGATAACTTGCCACTGGCAGGGACTGAACCTGCGATCGGTGAACGAATCCCCAATACTTTCCTAGGCATCATTGTCTGGTAGTTCTCAGTAATATTGTGTCTAACTAAGAAAACAAGCCCTTAAACTTGTACTTTGCTTTGTGGTGAAGTCAAGGTAGATGAAGACATCCAAGTCACGTGCCATTTATACTTACAGCACATATGAATGGCACATGTTAGACGCACGATGTGCTTAACTGTGGGGCCACTACGCAAATATACATACCCAAGAGAGGGTCATCGAGCTCCATTTCAAGGCAGACATACGCCGTCCCAGGAACATTGTAAGCCAGCTTAGGACAGGACACCTCCGCGATAACATGGAAGCCTTCCGCTGGCTCCACAGCTACGCGCACATGCTCTAATATCTGGTCGTTGAGTGTGTTGGTACAATCGAACTGGAGAGAAAGCGGAGAGGGACACCATGGTCACACCAAACAGCAAGATGTTAAGCTAATAATCCTGAACAAGAGAGTCAAGACTTTTCACACGTTTACACAAATAAATGTAGGCGTGAACTATATAAATAATAATAACCGTTGGCGTTCAATGTCCCAAAATCATGGAATCTCCACAAAACGACAGACAGTCAACTCAGAGTAAACCGCTGTTAACTTTGGGATACAGCGGCCACCAACTTCTTTCTTGACCTCCACTGCCACTAAAGCATGGCAATATTATTATGAGGGACGCCGTAGTGGAGCCCTTTGAAAATTTTAATAATCTGGGGTTCTTTAGCAAGCACTTAACTTTAAGCACGAGTCTCAAGCATTTCCGCCTTCATAAAGATGTGGCCGCAGTGGGTGGGATTTGATTCCATGACCTAGGCCTCAGTTATAGGCTAACCCGTCTTTAATTAAAATGCAAGAAGCTTTTCTTCTTACCAAAAGCTTTTCAGGAATACAGACCACGAACAAGATGGTGAAACGAGTCACAAAAAGGCAATGTTCTCTGTAAGCAATACTTGTATGCAGCATGCTTGGTGCCTGTTTTCATCGAAACCAAGCTATGAAAAACAAAGATTGGGCAGACAGTATGTATTCAATGAGGCCGTAACTTCTGGGCTGATGCCTGCCTACCTTACAGCAAGCAATGAAATCTTCAAATCTAAGCTTCTATACCAGTTTGATAACCAAAGCACTCAAGGAAACTGCCGACCTAGATATGAATGAGCGCTGTTATTTGCGACGAGAGAAGGTTCTCACCTGTAATACAACATGCCTGCTGTAGACATGTTTGATGCACTTGACGACATACTCTGTTTCGGACTCTGTGAGGCTCACGGCAGGTGAGGACTTGAACAGTGGGCCTAGGCCGAGAGCCACGAGCTCGGGAATATTGGCCAGTTGTTCTGCAATGACGAGGTAATTCAGTAATCTGGCCGGTCCCACTTTTAAACTGGTCTTTAAAGAGATGAGGCTCACCTGCATACAGATCTTGTCTAGATGCAGCCACTTTGTCCGGTTTGCCCTTAGGTACAGCCTCTGCAACAAGTCAATGAAGTTGTTGTCTCAGTTATCTAAGAGTAGAGCTCAAAGTACAGCTCTCTGAACCTGTCTGGCCTATTTTATATGAACACACAAAATAAAAAGCTACTGTTCAAAGAATCATGGGATCCTTATCTTGAGCTGAAGGTTTCAAAACCACTGCCTGCGAAGCTATATATACATTTGTGTGTTCCTAAGCCTTGAGGTATGCCCCTTTTGGCACTTGGCCACATTACGAACCTTAGTCAACAACCTGGCTTTCAAAGTTTTCACAAGTTCTTCTGAAAGAAACATTAGGGCCTCCCGAGACTTGGGCAAAAATTGCACTATTCATTTTCAGGGACTGCAAAACGGGGATGTCAAATGTTCTTTAGCATGAAGCATTAAAGCTGCAGCAGAAAGTGAGGACAGATCGAAAGAAGCAGATGAGAGTTTCACTGTGGTACATCTCCATGCACTTGCAAGCTAGCAATGACTTGCAGCCTAAGCATTGCTTCTCAAAGTGCCACCAAAGAGGCACAGACATCCAAGTTTTAGGTTACGTTAGTTTTACCACAGACCATTGCAAAAGCTATACACAGACATGCCCCACATTATGCCTCACACTTCCCTCGCATCACCTCCACACTCTCCTAACGTTACTCCAGTACCACACAGCAGGGGCTACAAAAAAATAGACGAGAAGAGTGGGGGTGCAGCAGGTCCTTGGGCACTACTTTTTTTCTCAGCCTTCGAAAACAAGGGGCGGTAGCACCCCTCCCCCTCCAGCTTTGAGTTTATATGATTGGGACATACAATGTGAGAATCACTGTGCATGGCCTTCTTACTTAAACTCTTGCTGCATATCAGCTGTGAACATGCATCTGTTCTTTATGGTTGGCAAGTACAATACTAGAAATCGAGTTCCTAGAAGCACCAATTTTTCATTGCAAATCAGCATTCAAAATGATTCAAATAAAACTCAGTAGTTGGATCACGTTTTCTTGACTGCAGGTTTCTAGCCATAGTAGGTTGCTAATAAACAGTCAAGCAGATGCCGACTAGCATGTCACAGGGAAGCCAACGAAAACACTCAGCTCTGCGAATGTACTAAGCCCCGCCCCCTTCTTTTACAATTTGAAAAACCCTTTTAAAACTTCTGCTAGGTGCATACAGCTTCCGTACAACAATGATCAACTTCTTCCTCATTGTGGTATCAGTGTTACGCTAAAGAGGGAGAAATTGCCAAAACTTTGATGTATTTCTCATCAGACAAGGCGACATAGCACAACACACTTTGCGATGCATGGACACAGAAAGAGCAAGCAAAGAGAGGAGGAAGAGGAAAGAGGCAGACCACCAGGTGGGCTGGTGTCAAGAACAGGCGTGAGCACAACCATCTTGACGGCCGCTTCAAGCAGGAAGGGAACATGCGGAGAGACAGCAGTGAAGCAGTAACACGAAATCAGACAGCTGGAAAAGGCAGTATAGTACATAAAGCAAAAGTGGTAGCGCTGAACATGCTCACTGTACCAGGCCCAGATTTACAAAAGTTCTTAGCAGTAAGCCTGTCAAAAGAAGCTTTGTTGCAGTAACTTTTTCAGTGTTTGCTTTCAATTCATTGATTGATTTGCCGGGTTTAGCGTCCCAAAATCATTATATGATTATGAGAGATGCCGTAGTAGAGTGATCCGGAAATTTCGACCAGCTGTGGTTCTTTAAGGTGCACCCAAATTTAAGTACACGGGCCCACAACAAGTGTTTACTTTTAGTGCTGCAGTAACTGGAAAAGTAATATTTCTTGATTGGCATAGCTGTAAGCCTGGGGACCTCGAAATTAGGGGATTAGCAGAGTGAGGAAGGAAGAGCACATGTGCGTTGGCATGACGACTGCATGGGCGTCGGCAGGAGCAGCAGTTTCGCAATCTGGCCCTCTGTCAGAGTGCAAATGCAGCAGTTAGGAATCGTACCCATGACCTGATGATAGAAGTTGTGCAAGCCTGGGCCATAAAGACTACTAACGCTGCAAGCACACAGTAAAGACTCTCGCATGTTGCTACAGACATGATTCATATACAGCTATGCAGCCTTTCAAAACATTTTTATGGACAATGCAAAAAAGAATAAGCACAGCCTCGGAACACAGAGTAACAAGTCACTAGTGATTATCATTGTATGCTGGAGACAAAGAAATCCGTACGCAGACGACATCAGTGAAAAGCGAGTGTATCATGCTAGAGCGATTGCACAGGGAAGATTGTAATACGCAATCACCCACATACTGTGCATGAAAGATGACATAAAAAGAATGGCATGCATATACTGTACTTTCTCATACATGAAAGACAAAGTATACACAGAATTTTCAGCAAAAGTAGGGGTGCAAGTACTATATCACAAAGTTCAGCGAATAAGTTGGCAGCGGGCAAGTTGCAAGGAAGGCGACTTCACAGCAATACGCGAAGATAGTTCGTAAAAATTACTAATGCAGGGGCAGGTTATATGTACGACAGCACGGCACATACACACAGCAATACGAGTATGAGTCAACCATTCTTTGTGCCTCATCTTTTGTGAGCTGCATGCAGAAGAGGAAAGCAGAACTTCCAAACACATTCAAAGATGCAAGAGCACAAAGACCAGCATTGCACAAAGAAGTGCACAGCTCCCAAACTTCATGCAAGAACGCTGATCTATGAATGAAAAAACACTAAACTTGCGTGCTTGGCCAACAGGCCGTCCCACTCATTCCCAAATTTATGCAACTCAATACAAAAGAACTGCATTCTCTCCAGTCACCGCAAGTCGCAAGAGGAACAGTTGTAAGAATGCTTACGTCCAAAGGTACCAGCTGCCACAATAGATGCTGTGAAAGACAGAAACAGTTTCTCAGTGTTTGATGTCTAAGCTGTGCTCTACGCAGACGCTCACAAACTGAGCCCAAGGGCAGTAATGCAGCCTGATATCTTTGTACAGCTCTAAATGTTAAGCTCAAAAGGAGGTTCGTAACTCATGTTTCATGTATTTCTTCCAACCTCCAATGGGAGCCTTTTTTGGGCACCAAAGGTATCTTGAGTGGTGACAGATAATTGCACTGTAGATATACTAAATTGATAGAAGAAACTGCATATAACATTCAGGACTAACAACTTATTAGAGAAAAAATACACTTTTTTTATCAAAAAAGATTGCCATGACAATTAAGAAAATTTTGTCTTTTTTGTGCACCAATTTTAACACACAATAATGCAACTGATTTCCCATAGGATACCCAGGCAGATTTCTCCCTCAGGTCTAAAACCCCTCAACTCTACCAGTGGCTGTAAAGTTGCAGAGGCAGGCTGTATTCTTAATTAAGAACTGTATGTTGAGTGTGATGCCTACACAGAGCATGACTGCACCAAGCATATTCCCACTGTTTTCTTACAGTAGTCTTGTTTTGTTTTTGTGAAAAGTAGACTCAGCACAATTTTAGCTGCAGAAAAAGAGGAAATAAAGAAATATGTACCAAGGCCCAATCTCTAAAAGATATACGAGCAGTTAGAAAGGTTTCTATGGTTTTTGTAAATATTGATAAAACATATTGTTCAGCTTTACTGAAAGGCAAACTAGGAGAACTGGACACATGAATCGCATCAAGCTAAGTGCAGAAACCAAAAGTTATTACCTTGCGCCTTCTTCTCGATGGGCTGTGTGGCGATGGGTACACTGTTGATGTCGAACGGAACATCGCCTGGCTCAGCAACGTAGTGCTGCAACGCCTTCTCAAGGCCTACTATAGACACCTGCAGTCCTGCGAATGTGACATATAGAACTTCCTTCAATCCATCTCATTAGAGAAGGCCGTGCAGTAGAGGGGCACAACAGTGTGGCGGCACCCGATCATGCAAATCACTGCGGTGAGGCTGTCTTTTCGGAACCACTACGCCTGTAAGCAGATTAGACAGACAGGTGTCGCAGTGAACTGGGATAATTGTATGGCTTTTCAACTTCATCTTGGCCAAGTTGGTTTACACATACGAAAACCACTGACAACACGAACAGAGGAATGCCCATCGTGTGTTCTCTCCTATGTTCGTGTTTCTTTGTGATGCAGTGACTATTGTATGCCAACTTACGCTGTTTCAGGCCTACAATCTTAGTAGAAAGTACGAAATAACTTTTGACAGCAAAGAATTTGGAAGGCTCGGATGACCTTATACGCTTTCTCTACAAGGTGCTTGGCAGTGTGGTGAAAGCGATAAAATTATTGGGCAAGTCTGAAAAATAGGTCATCGATTGTACTGTATTTGCATCACTTTTGCATGACCATATGTATTGGTTAGTGTCAGATCTGCATAACATTGTGTTTAATACTTACCTTAACATAGAAAACAGTTTTGCATAAGAATTGGAGAACTTTTTTTAGCATTAACTAACTCTTTACGTTGGCTGTGCACGTTTACAAAAACAGCCCAATAAACCCTTTTTGTCATTCGAGTGCATTTTCCTGCACTGCATATTCGCCCAACTAATGACAGCACACTTCAAGTGGTGATGAGGTCCTAGTTGCTAAAGCTGGTCTATAACGAGTGTTCGTATCAAGAAGGCCGAGTCAGTGTTTCAGTCAGTCAAAGGGCTGAGTCAGTCAAGCAAACTGCACTTGAACACGTTGTTTCCAGCAAGTGGCTACCTGCCATTAGTAGGGCGAACAGCGTAGCAGGAAAGCCAGCTATACAATTACGAAAAAGGTCTATTCCAGCCCCCAAACTCGCAGCTGCGCATTATCTCACCGTCGAGAATGTAGCGAGTGCCCAGGGCCTTCTGTCGTTGCCTCAGAACGTGAAGGAAGTAGGCAGCCCTGTCGCGCACCTCGTCGTCCGTGTCAAGGAGCGAGCGCTCGAGCAACACCAGGATGTTAGGCAGCAGGTCGTCGCAGTGCGCACCAAATTTCGCCAGGGCACTCACCGCAGCTGCGCAACAGGGACACGTCTTTGAGTCAGCTTTATGCTGTGTTACTCATTAGTCAAGTCACAGTAAGTTTGCAATAAAACATGAACGCTGCACTTTCAACTAAAGATATGCTAGGAAAACACAGTCTTAATACTTACACTGGAGCTTTAAGGGGGCAGACTGCTCTTTGGGACGAAAAAGTGACAAAAAAATTCATTTTTTAAAATTGACATATTTTGTTTCGGCAGGTACTTTCCTATCTCTCTGCAAATTTTCACGCACCAGGAAGTAGTAATTTTTTTGTAATGTCATTTTAACTGTCCAGATTTTTGGTGCTGTTAACATGCAGAACCTGCAAAAAAACGGGAAACCGACTTTGAGACTTCTTTATAATTTGCCAGCACTTTTGTCTAAAGCTCTACTACCAATTTATGAGCCCTCTCATGAGGATTGCAAAACATGCGCACCATGATTGTTACTTTTTGAAGAAACCGTGGTTTTCACTTTTTTGCATTTTTCTCAAAAAAGTAATTTTGTGACTATTCAATTTTGAAGCCTCAATATCTCTGCAGCTAGGGCAGGTAGAACAATAATTCTTTTTGCAGTGGAAACCTGTATGTGTGTAGAATGCAAGTATGGGAGGAGAATTTAGAGCACGTGCCTTTTTAATTAATTACTAATCAAAATTGTAACACAATTCAAACTGGTTTTGAAAGTGTATAGTTCATTTTGCTGCAAAATAACCAATAAAGGCCTAAAAACAAAAACCTCTTCCATACTTTCACTCTATAGTCATTAGTCTATGTTGACATATCCTAAATATCACTTTTAATTAAGCACTTTTTTTCTATGGTGGCCTTAAACAATAGGGGGGGAACTTAAGTTATCTCAGGAACAAAGTGAGTTACAGGAAAACTAATTAAATATTTGAAATCAGCAGAAAAAACTGCATAACCCTGTGCAGTTTTATCAAGATCACTGAAGAAATAAACAAAAAATGTCTAAGACCAGTCTGCCCCCTTAACTATATTCCCCCGGTTTCGTGATGACCCGCGTTTTATGACAAATAGGTATGGTCTCGGCAAAAGCGGCGTAAAAATAATGCTTTAAAAACCTTGGTTATACAATCCAGTTTTATGCCGACCCCACATCTTTTCCCTATAGAAAAAAAAAAAAAACCCTCACACAAATTAAACTTGCTCCAAATATTCACAAGCGCGAAATATGAACTTGCATTTTTCTATGTTGATTAGAAAAGTAGAGACAGGGTGTCTTCTTAGAATGGAAAGTTCAGTCTCCACAGCAAGTTCATGCGCTTCGAGATATGCCTCAATCGCATACATACGTATGCGGAGCTGCTACCTAGTTAAGCTCGATCCACACAGAGTAGCCTCAGTCATCCGAAACGTGAAAAAGCTGGTATTTTCACGTTTTTGGTCCGTGGAAACTTTTCCTGGTTGACATACAGCTGATCGCCTGTCTTTGTCACAATCGCAGCTGCGTCGCACCCATAAGGGCGCCACGCAGCTGTCTTCACAGTGAATAATTACTTTCACTTGACGACAACGTTCACAATATGTAGGACATCACTAGTTGCGCTACACAAGTGAACAAATTGCACTGCAGACAGCTCAGTCGCACACGAAGGCATTCTACGCCAACTGGTGGTCCGTCATTATGTGATAGCTATGACACTGACTATTCTCTGACGGGAGGCTGTTGGCAACGCGGTTTCGGTTTCATTTTGAGACACAGCCAATTTTCGGATTCTGTTTATCGGTAGAAAGATGCGCGCTGTATAAGATTTTACTTAGTTGGAGGAGGTGCAAGATTCGTTCGCACCTCCTCCAACTAAGTAATGTTGCCACTGGCAAGAATAATTTAATCTATCTTTCTTGCACAAGGTCGTGCTGTGGGCTTATTCAGGCGCTCTGTACCCGCTTTTTGGGCAAGGCTGAGTGTCACTGCCTACAATCTTAGTTCTTCGATTATACGATACCCGGATTATACGGCAGTTTTGCATGGTCCCACCCACCCCCACACAAGAAAGTTTCTTGTACAGCACGTATGCTAATGTATTTGGCAATAATTTCATGCCATTCGAACACTTCTGTTATTGATGCTGGAGTGTGGAGGGCAGGTGGCATTGAAACGAGCCATCTTTAAAATTATCAGCTCGTTTAAAGACCTTAAAATTAGAGCTTGAAGTCCAGAAATTGTACGAGTCATAAAAGATGCCGCAGCAGAGTGCTTCAGACAGATTCCAACCACCTGAACTTCATAAACAAGCAGTTGGCAAGTAACACGCTCAAGTATTTTCGTGAAATTCAAACAGAGAAATCACCGTTGTTAATATCTCAACTTTTCTGCACAGCGAATTCAATAATGACCACTCTAGTGAATTCTTCACATTTCACCATCACTGGAGTGTTCGAACGTCTGAAATGGTGCAGTGCATGCGTCTTACTCACCGGCACGCACCGGGGCGTTCTCCAGGATGAGTCTGTTGTACATGAAGCGGATGTAGCGGGACGGCGTGGATCCCTGGGGTCCCTCGCGGCCAAGCAGACAGAGGATTCGCACTGCCAGGCTTGTGTGCTCGCAGTCCTCAATAAATTCACACAGGTGTGACAGCCCTGTAGCGTTGAACCAAGTCCCAGCTTGACACCGACTCACTCGCGAGTGTTCAACATACCATTTATATACTGCTCAATTGGGTTAAGAACATCCGGTCATGTTTTATTTCGTGTGGTTCCCATCTCAGATTATTGTGGTACACTTATTTGTTCTCTAACTCAGTTTAGGAAAAAATCTCCCAACCAAGAAGGCACAAAAAAAGTTTGATATTTTTACCGCGACCGTGTCGGAAATGTTCATTATAAAAGTATGAGGCTTTGAAAAGTGTTCGCTGTACATGGACTCAGTTTCAAAGGGCAGCATAAAAAAAAACGTCAGTGCACAGAGATATGGTCGTTATAACCGATAGATCATTATATCTGGGATCATTATAAAGGGGTTGGACTGTAACAAAATATTGTTTATAATAAAGTAAATGAAGAATAATCTTGCAATAGACATAGAGAATTTTCTGATATACAAACTTATTTTTCTGCAAGATGCAGCTTTGTTATCATAAGGTTTGATTCTATTACATAAAATCTTGCTAAATGGAACGTGAAGATACCGGGAAATGATGTCCCATTTAAAAGTAGTATTGTTGGGAGCGCCTATCTAGCATGTGTGACAGCACGTATAATGGAACTAAACTTGGAAAAATACAAGCGCTTACCCTCAATATTCCATCTATGAAAACCCCCATTGGCTACTAGCATTGGTCTGATAGATGTTAATCATTGCGGAAGCTCACCAACATCCTTAGCTTCTGGGTTATCCTCAATGATGTGAATGACTGTGTCCACAATGGCCTTCTTGTACTCGAAGCCGCCTTCATCGCGCAACATTGACGCCAGGAACGTCATCAGCACCAGCAACTTGCGGGGAAACTTTTGGCACAGTGACCTGCAATGGCAAAGGTTGGCATCGCAGTTGCACCAGAGCATGACTAATATTTGCTGACGAGAATCAGAAACAATGAGCACAACTTTAATCGCTAAAGGCTTGCTCTGCCTGTAGCACTCACTGGGGTCAAGAGACAAAGGCTCAACAGAGGCCTTTTCTTTTCACAGCTCAATGTGCCCTCAAATTAAGAAAGACGCAGCAAGTCATCAGAAAAAAAAAATGACATGTAAAGAGACAAGAAAAGAGCACTGTGGGTCAAGGAATGAACTGGTGTTAAGGACACCTTAGTTGAAATCAAAAAGGAAGATGGGCAGGTCATTAAGGCAAGACATTAAGGGCAACTGACTGAATTCCGGGAGAAGGCAAGCACATTCGGGGGATGTAGAAAGTTGGTTGGGAAAATAAGTTTGCAAGAATAAGGTGGTTGCAGAAAGCACAAGACCAGGTTAGTTGGAGAAATTTGGAAACGGCCTTGGTCTTGCAGAGCGCTTAGGCAGGCTGATGATGATGACGAAGCATTTGTTGCGCTCTATTCGATTTTTCACTCTTTTTTTAACACTTTTTGCCGATTTTCCAATCTAGGTTATTAATAAAGGCACAGTGGCGAACTGTGGAACCACACCAGTACCAGAGACATCGACAACAGGACAAATATCTGCTGTTCTGATTTGTCACGGCAACATTTCACGACTGCAAGTGGTGAACTGGGCCCCTTGGTTTATCGTATACTGCTTCATGATTTTAACGAATCTTGTGCTCTTGCAAATGTAGCATGTCTGTTATCCCAACCAAAAACGGCATATAATCTCCTGGCATGTGATTACGATACCATAATTATCTGTGTAGCTTACAAGCTTATTCGTGAAAATAAATCGCAGCTTTGCTCCTTGGGGTAGACTACCCCCTGAAGAGAAAACAAACCAAACACTGACCGAATGGCGTGAACGACGACAATCTTGAACTCGTCCGAGATGTCCGACATGAAGGAGGTGATCTGCTTCATGAGGCGCTCTATGCTACTCTCGCTGCCCGTCTTGAGCAGCGTCGTGATGGCCAGTGTTGCGATGGACCGGTTCACGTCTGTGATCAGGTTCTCAAGGTCGAGATTACATGCCGTCACTGCTGCCGGGTGTGCCATTGCCACCTAATTTCGAAAAAAAAAAAGTTGTTTTTCAAAGGTGCCCTGCAACACTTTTTGAGCATGGTCAGAAAACACGGCCTATCGATAGTAGAGGCTCCCAAGAACACGCGAGCCAAAATTACAGCTCAACTGGATGGATTATTAAAATTTTTGCGGCGTTGAATCCGTAAGGCAATAAGCTCTTTTAGTGAATCCATTTTATGGTAACACAAAGTGTTTCAAGTACCCTTTAAGGCTTCCATTGCCACAGCCTGAATGCAATGCACCGCAGGACCTTTAAAGTTGTCTTTGTGACAAAACATGCACCTGGGTAAATAGCTGACTACAATTTTGAAAACATGTGACATCTGACTGCAAACTTATTAGTGTGAATGGATGATTTCCCTGAGCGGTGGAAATTGTTTTAGAACACTGGTAGCAACATGTCATGATGCCTTGTACTATTACAGTGTATTAGAAATGATCGTGCCACTACCAAGGCTTTACATTAAGAGCCGAGAGGAATACAGCAGGTCACTAAGGGTTTAGTTATGTGTACTCTCTGAAGGTACCCTTGCACCATTACACAACACACTGCAATCTCTCGTTAAACTCTACACCACAAGATTAGCAATGCTAATGCCGTACAGGTGACACCCAACAGGAAGCCTAGTATTGCATGTTGGCACCGACTGGTCAGAAAAGAGTGCTCGGTTTCATTGACACATTTTGTATTTCAGAGTGAGAATTTTCGACGTAGGAACAAGTGTAATAATCGTTAGGGTATTATGTTCCAAGCAAAAAGATTATGATTATGAGATGTTACATTAAAGGGCTCTGGAAAGTTCAACCACTATAATGTAAACCAACATTTATGTACATGGGTCTCGTTTTGCCTGGGTCAAAAATGCAACCTCCTGACTGGGATTAGATTCAGTGACATTCGGGTCAGCAGTAAGGCACCATAACTACTAGACTGCCGTGGCAGGCTGCAACACCAAATGCAGCTTCACCTTGTTCAGGGTGCGGACGGCTGCGAAACGCAGTGTGGGCTTGGGCGAGCTGCAAAAGAGCTGGAGCACCGACACAGCCGGCGTGAGCTCTCGCGTGGTGGTGGACCGCAGGTTGACAATGGCATGCGCTGCCTCGTAGATGACCATCTCGCTCTTGTGCCGCAGGCAGCTTTCCACAAATGCAAACATGGGGCTTTCGGGTCTGCAGCAATCGAAGGACATTGGCAATTTGAAAGGCAGTTTATATAGCTCTTCCAAAACACATCGTGAGGATTAGCTACGAAAGCACTGTGCCTTTAATAGCTTATTGAAGCACTGTGCCTTTAATAGCTGACTGAGGCTACATGATAGCCATATTGCCACTTCCTTCTTTTCTCATTCTATGCCTGTCCTCATACAGTCCTTTCATCTTGACGTTTGTCGCTGTTGGATCTTGGCTAAGCGTGAAGAACACACTATCAGTGCCGCAAAACTCAGAGGTCAAACTCTGCACTGGACTATTGACAAGATTTTCTCGTGCCTCGTGGAATGCATTATTTCCTTAAAAAAGAGCCAAGAATAATTCCTTATAGCTTCCGTGAAAAATGCTATCAAGAGGCTGCAATACTCACCCAACGCCATCTTCTTCAATGAGCTTGCTTGCAATTCGGATCTGTACAAAAATTGAGGAAGAGAAGGTCAGACACAAATCAAAAATAAAAAAAAGCTTTCATCACACTATCTAGTATAGTATACTAGTATATTTATGAGAAGTGAGAAAACCAAAATATTAATTTAAAAGTTAAATTACACAAAGTACTACGAAGCTATGCAGTGTCAAGCTATGAGGCAAAAAGTGGGTTCCTATCGAATTATTAGCATGGGATTTATGATAATGTGCTAATTAAAAATTTAGTCATAGCACAATTAGTTTTTTGTACACCGATCTCTGATGTATGATGCCATTCAAACAAAGAGAGATAACCAGAATGCCTACAAGTCGCACTATACAAGCATTGGTTGTACATATATTTAAAGGGCCACTACACCATTTGCGACATTTTTTCAAACATTTGAAGTAAACATGCGCATTGTGTGCAGAATGCCGTCGCGATCAACGATTGTACACGTGGCAGCAATACGAGCCGCTGGTGCACCACCGAGTCCAAGAAACAATCCCTCCTTCACTACGAGTCTTTCGTGTCTACGCGTGACATGCCGTTCTTATATCTCTGACGCGCCGATCAAAATATGCTGTGATTGGTCGAGCAAGAGACTATGACTTCCGGTCACTCTGCAAGCAGCTGTCTGCGCTGCTTATTGTTCGTCATGTTTCTCGCGTGCGTGTGCCCACTCACGAATCAGCTACAGCCGCCCATAACGCAACTGCGCAAGCTAAGTCCGAGTGTTTTGCGATGGCACAATGCAAGGTCCATACTGGCACGATTCGTATAGGCACGGCTGCCGCGGTTCGCCAACAAGCACGCAGCTACAACACAACTGACAAAGTCGACGGACAGAGTCATGGCTCCGTCAAGCAGCGCGTTCAAGCAGCACGTCAGTAATGATGCTTGCCATGCAAGATTGGGAGGCGCATGGGAGGGGCGCTCGGCAAGACGGCAGAGCGACTTGGGAGATGATGCCATGGAAAATGGCGCAGCAGAGAGCGAAAGGAGGGATCGTCGCGGTTTCAATAATCAAATGCGTCAAACTCCAGTTACGGCACTATTTCAAAAATTTCTCACGGCTCTGTGTTTATCGTATACTCCTGCACCCTTTCCCCACCACAACTGAATTTTGACTTCTGGGTGGTTTACGGGCCCTTTAAGGGGAGACGCGGGTCGAAAAGTCGCGGTTTTCCGGAAAATTTTTGCTTTTTTTTTTCCGGCTGTATTGGCATCCTTGGACTATAATCTATTACTTCTGAAAATATCAAGCTGAAATTCGCACGAGAAATTATCAAAAAATGCTTCCAAGTGGGCAGCGGTGACGCGAGAAATGCGCGAAAGTCGCGAAAAACGGCGAAGTTCGCGTCGTCCTGTCCCGAAAACGACGCGTTGGCCGCCATTTGCAATCGTGCACGCATGCTGCGAAGGCCGTATCCTTCATAATCCACTAGTAGCCAGTCTCGTGCCTTCACGCAGAATAAACAAAAAACGAGAAAAACAATGCGTACGTCACGCGTTTTGAATATCGCGGCACACAGCGCGAGGCCGCCATTGGACGGCGGTGCGCTCCACGCTCCTCCCCCTCCTATCTCTCCGGCAAAAGAGCGAAGCCTCGGACGTCGCGATCGAGTTTTTCTGCGTTTCTCTGCATTTTTGCGTCATGGCAAGCCCGAAGAAGTGCAGTTCAGATAATCGAAAGTTCAGAACTCGCCACAAGTATCGAGGGAAACGGCGTCGGACGCTTCGCAAAGCGACAGCGAACGACGATGTCGCCCCCGACCAACGCCCCGACGCTCCGACTTCGGATAGGCCTAACACCGTCACCGAACCCTGCGACAGTGGTTGTGAAATAGCCGCTGCCGTGGAATTCGTCAGTGCATCCCAAAGGAAGATTGGATTCTTCGAGAGTGAACGTAGACCGGTAGATGCTGCTACTGCGAACATGCTGCTTTGCGAAATCGATGCGCTGACGGCACTTGTGGCGGGTGCGCAATGCCCAACCTGCCGCGAACGGAAGCTGCGAGAGGCAGCTGGAAAGCGCAAAGGACTTTCGGCATTCCTCGAACTGTGCTGTCAAAATTCTGATTGCCCTGAATCTGCACTTTCGTTCACGCACACGTCGAGACGTACTGCTTCGGCCGGGGACCAAGGAACGAGCGCTCGTTTTGATAGCGGCAGCTCGCGTGACAGCTTTGCTGTAAACGTGAAGGCAGTTCTGGCAGCACGCGCTATAGGCGCAGGCCACGACCAACTTTCACGATTTTGTGCGATTCTCGGTCTTCCGAGCCCGATGCATCACAAGACATTCAACGGCATTTGCAAGAAGCTCCATGGTGCGGCGATGACGGCAGTGAGCAAAAACTTGCACCAGGCACGAAACATCACGAAGGACGCAGTCGGCGGCAGAGATGTGCCAGTCATGTTTGATGGCACCTGGCAGAAAAGAGGTCATAAAAGCCACAATGGAGTGGGCACAGTCGTGTCCCTGGACACGAGGCTCTGCCTCGATGTTGAAGTTCTTTCGAACTACTGCCATGCTTGCAGTATACACAGGGACCTTGGGGAGGATGAAGAGATATGGCGAGCTTTTCATCTTCCAGTTTGCCAAAAAAACACTGACTGCTCATCCCATGCAATGGAACCTGCGGCAGCTGTCAATATATGGCAGAGGACCTAGTCTTATGAAACTCCACTGCGATTCACCAGCTTCCTAAGTGATGGTGACAGCAAGGCCTACACTGCAGTCTGCGAGGCAAATGTATACTGTGACACCCCCATTGACAAAGAAGAGTGCATGAACCACGTTGCAAAGCGCTTGGGAACTGCCCTACGGAAATTGGCAACGCCACTGTCACGAGGCGAAAAACTGAAAGATGCGACAATAATAAAACTACAAACATATTACAAGAGCGCCATCACGAGCAACAAGGACAGTGTCCGAAATATGTACACTCCCATATGGGCATCGTATTTTCATTGCTGCTCCAGTGATGGTGCCAGTAGCCACAACTTTTGCCCCGCGGGACCAAATTCGTGGTGCAAGCACAAGCGTGCGGAAGCACTGGGGGAGCCTGCACCACGCCACACCCCACTGTTGACGAAGGCTCAAGGATTGGCAATTATGCCTATCTACAAGCGCCTTACAGAGGAGAAACTCCTTATTCGGTGCCTTCATGGCAAGACACAGAATGCAGCCGAATCGCTGAACAGCAAGATATGGCTGTTATGTCCAAAAACAAAGTTCGCCTCCAGAACAACTGTGGAGACAGCCACCGCTCTTGCTGTACTCTGGTACAACAAAGGCCACAGGGGCTTTGAAGAAGTGCTCGAAGGCATTGGAATTCTCCCCTCACAAGATCTGGCCACACATGGTGACCACTGTGACGTCATGCGCATCAGGAAGATGAACCTAAAGCAAACTGCAGAAGCGAGGGCACACCGTCGCAACACAGCGAAGAGAGCTCGTGTTGAGGACACTGAAAGCAAGAGCCGTGAAGGACCAAGCTATGGTGCAGGGGACTTCTAGACACTTGCAGTGCATTCAAGGCAAGGTACTTTTCATTGTGCCCCAATTTGATGCAAAAAGAATGATTTCCTAATAAATGCCAACTTTGCGAACTTTCAAACTTGTTTTTCTCATTTTCATTTTTTCTGACAGTTTCACGTTTTCCGGGCAGCCTTTTAGAAACTTATATTCATTGTATAGTAACGAAACTTGGCACACATATTCTTCAACATATGCAGAATGCAAATATCTACTCTAAATTGCAATGCCTACCAGCATTAGTTGTGAAAATATTAGCTTATTGTTTCAAGGGAGATTGAAAATAATAAGTCATTCAATACAATTTTTTTTTCTTGGTTCCAATATTTTTGTGACATATCTATATAGATATTTGCACTTTTCAATCTACCAAGAGTCAAATAAGATCAGACACAGTGCTTTTACTGAAAGTTTAGTACATAAAAGAGTGCCCGCAAAAAATGTAACTTTTTGCTATTGTTTATAGCAGCTACACAAAAAATGATTGCATATTTGAAATCTGCATGAAAAACTATACTAATAACAAACTTTTCAAGTCTCTATTACTAGAAATAAAAAAAAAAACTTTTTCGAGGAGTGTCTCCCCTTAAGGCACAAATGGACACAGAGCAAAGAGTGCTAGGTTATCACAGTCTACCAACCTTCTACGTGTGCATAGAACAGAGTTGCCTTCACAGCATGCAGCACCATTAGTAAATATGCAAAATAAAAAGGCCTTGAAAAGTTACGAGGAGGTAACTATTTTTACGTATCAAAGTGTACTTTGTCACCTAAAAAGAACTACATTCCATCACACAAGAGTAAAGCTAGAAAGCATTTAGTGCTTGTGACACTACACTCAAACCTCATCATAACAAAATTAAATCTTACACGAAAATGAGTTTGCTATATCCAAAAGTTTGTTATAAAAATATTTCTAACACTGTATGTATTACAAGACCATTGTTCGTTTACTTCGTTATAATCAGTATTTTGTTATATCCGGGTTCGTTACATCGTGGTTCGAGTGCACTATAAAGCATATGTTATGGAATCTTATACACGACTAACATGACTTTGCATGTAACGTCAACGTACTCCCCAGGGACATCAAAACCGTCCGAAAAGTCAGGCAGTTAAAAAAAAAAAATTCATGCTTTTTTATGTCTTCAAAAGGTCAAATCGCTACAGCCATGTGCGAAACAGTTTTAATCCCTTTAAGGGAACTTTGTGCAAACCCAGGATCCTGTAAGTATATCCTGCTGCGGGCTATGTTCATAAACAACGTGAGAATCACCAGTTTCAAATTTGCACTGCATGATGGGCGCCGCCTATGCCATCAAAGTACGGAAAAAAATCACTGTTATCACACATGAAGCGTTTTGAAATGATGACGCATAACACAAAGGCCGTGGCAAAGGAGTGAATGACTCATCCTGTGTCTCCACAATGCGTGTGCGCCCGTAAAAGATGCGGCATTTGCCGCCGCATGAGTGTTGCTAGTTGTGGACAGCATATCGTAATGAAGCTGATGTACTCTGTTCACTGCCGGGGTGCTTGTTCTACCATAAGCAACACACTTGCAGTGAAGTGTCTGCTATGCCCCCTCCATTTCCGACTCCTCATGGTTGTGATGACGGCAAGGTATTGCCTTCGTTTGTAAGGGCAGCGTGTCTGTGCAATGCACTCGGTGGTCTCGCACGAAGATGCAGCATGAATGGCAGCGCAGCATTCTTAGCAGGCTCGCAATTGCACTGAGTAGTTCGCTGAAGACACTTTTCGGAAATGATTGCCCATCATTAATAGTACTGGCTTGTTTGCTGCCATCACGCCTCAGTGTATTTCAGGTGCTTATTCGTGGAACATCAACGCACTGTGCTGCTATAGTGGCTTTTTCGTATTCTTGGTTTACTTCACTACATTACACAGCACTGCACGAAAGACAGCAAAGCTTGCTTGCTGCCTTTTGGACAGCCACAAAAGGTCCGCTCGCGTAAGAACTGGTCTGATCTTACGAGACGATAGGCCCGACAAATGCAGAGGCTTCAATTAATGCCGTTTTGGACCTGCAGTATGGGAAGACAGTCCGAAAACGCCAACTCCAAAGAGTTTCAGCACCCTGAATTTCAGGCGTTTTTATACATAATTTATAGGCTTGTGAAATTGGTGTAAAATTGTCCGAATTTTCAAGCAAGTCGAAAAATTCAGCAGTTCACTGTATCGATTTCTTCTTTTATTTTTTTCCTCATTTGTCCAGAGAAGATAGCAGATATGAAACAAATATTAATTTAAAGTCAGTAATAGCAGTCAACAAAATAATTATTCTCCCCTTCCCCCCCCCCCCCCCCTGCATGCGCATGAAGTGAATATGCTGCTCATTCCCACTCACCAGCATACAGACTGCATAGGGTGACTTGAGAGCTGACCGTGCATACTTGGAGACCAGTTTGGAGACTGCCAACCGGTCACTCTTGCGAATGTGGTAGAGGAGGCCCAGGGCGTGGAACTGGAATCACACAATTATCACTTTTTTCCTTCTTCTCAAGCAGAAATATCTGCCTTATCACCATTGCAACCAATACTACGACTTGCACCAAGTAATTATCACAATCTGTAACACTCACTCCAACACCAGTATGTTTATTACGGGCACCAAAAGTTTTTTTTCAAAAGTAGTTTCGTGCAGCTGAGACAATCACAGCTGAAACTAATTTGTGTATTAGTAGCTTGTTATGTGACAAAGTAATTTTTTTGCCCACATTCTAAAGCCTGCAACAACGTGGCATTCTACAACATATTACTGGCACAAGCATACACTGAAACTACCATTTTGTAATGACCAAGACGAATTTGAGTAATGATAACTTGCGGTGTTTAACGTACCAAAACAATGATATGGTTATCAGGCGTGTTGTAGATATAATTTGGGCATTTCAAAAGCATGGATTACTTTAATCTGCACTTAAAGTTAGCTACAGACGCCTCCAGCATTTCGGGTCAGCATCTTTTGAGTCAGTTGCCGAGCACCGTAACTTTGTGCCACCATAACACTGAAATGGATTAGACTGTTAAAGGTGTGGCAATTATTAGCAACGGTGCTATGTTAGCTCAATGTAAGATACTATGATAAAATCTCTACACCGGCACAGCTTTTTATGACTAACATAAACAGCACCCTGCACAAATCTTGCTTTTCCACCAAAAGAAGGCCACAATTTACTATTTCTCACAAATACGTGGCTTGACCAGACAGCTCGCCAACACCGATATCTTACCAGCACCTACAGCTCGCCCAACACCAGAAGGCTCACCAACATCAGAAATAGGATAAGCAGAAGAAATTTCACGAACACCAAAGAGCTTACCAGCGCCATGCAGGGCACCGAGGATCTTTTCACATACCTGAACCATGATGTTGTCCGAGTTGACCGCTTCTTGCGCCTCGTTCACCCACCGCTTCACCACGTCTGGGCTGACAAACATCAGGTGCTGTGAAGCAATACACAAGTACAGGCAAAGTCAACAGTGATCTATAGATGTTTGGGGAAAGAATAAAGGGAAGCAAGTTCATAAGAGCAGAAAGGAACATCTTCTAAGCTACCAGTTTGTGCCCAAGCCCTTTAGAAAACATCAGTGATAGATAGCTAAAACTACAGCTGCTAAGAAAAATAAGTCAGCTTCAGAGAACTAAGGTTGTCAATCTTAAAAAAAAAGTGCAGAGCTGGGCAGCCTTCTTTGTTTCTCTTTCATTCTTCCTTTTCAGATTTTCTCTCTTTTTAATTCTATTTATTTCTTCCTCTCTATTTCTTTCTCTTTTCTCCCCTTTTTCTTTATTCCTATTTGGTGCTTGCTTCCTTTTTTTTTTCTCTCTCTTTTCATACATGGTTTTTCCTGCATTAAAGCACACTAATCTTTTTTGATGATAGCGATTACGATTCAACCGCACGAAGAACAAGAGGAAAAAGACTAAGACTTCTCCTTGGTGTGAGCATGCACTTAATATGCTACACACAAAAGCGTTACGCCAAGCAACGACAACAGCATACTACAGCACACGACAGCATTGCCCCCTTAAGAGCTCTATACATAAAAAGCAAGAAAAGAAAGCTTGCCATGTTCATAAAAACAAGCCTGCATTGAGTTCATCTGGCGACTGGGTACTACAGTGACATATGTTAATCTTTTGTACGAAAACGACACTGCACTTATTGTAATTTGCTTACACTAAGCTTGTGTAAATATTCAAATGCTTCGAATACTTGCACCAATATAACAGTACTTAAATTTGCTTAGATTCGAATTTAAATAATTGAGAATTTCTCAAAATGAATGGATATAAATTAGTTGACATGTAACTCTTATAAAGGTGGTTTCACTGCAGTGGAAAAATGCTAAACCGTGAAAACACGTATCCAGGGGGAATCTGCACTTTCGCAAAGCCCCACTTCAAGGTTAAATGAACATACTACCTTCGCATCGATTCATAATTTTTTTAAGTTTAAAAGCTTGTTATATGGGCTTATATGCTGATCTAATTTTTTTTATTAATGTTCTACAAGTTAGGTAACGACAAGTATGCTTTTTTTTCTGTATAATATTTGATATATACTACTTGAATTCGATTCGAAATTATTCGACGAAAAGCATTTTACACTTCAAACCTGAAATTCACGATTCTCGCAAGCTTAGCTTACACCTTATTCCATTCTTTAAAAAAAAAAAAGTCCAAATTGTACACATGCATGATTACAATTATGCAGTTGTGGTCAGAGACATGCATGGCACCTCCACTGGACAGTGCCTGCAATACAGGTGAGACTGCTTACCAGCGATGAGACTAAGGCAGCGCTGGACACCCCATGGTTCTTGTCCACAATGGCCTGCTTCATGTAACGCTCGATGGCCTGAAGCATACTGCTCTGTAATGGAAAGACACCAGGCACTTCACAGAGCTACCATGATTAAAAAAAACTGCGCTACAGTTACTGTGAAATACGAAGTTAGGGGGGAGACACAGAACGAAATGGACTCTACATCAAAATAAAAGAAAAACCTTTCAGGAAAGGGAACTGGTTTACGATGAGGATTGGGGAGACTGAACTGTCTTCAGGTGCTACACGTGAAAAACCAACTAGCCCAATACTTCACTTTACCAACGTGAGCTATCACACTGCCTGGTCATATGAGATGCAGTAAAGCAAATAATTATGAAAGATAATAACTACTACGTTACGAAAACTGCTGTCTAAATAGCTACATAAGTGGCCCGACAGGCAATGGTGAGGATTCATCAGAACAGAGAACTAAGATTGCAACTGAATGTGCAGTCATTCGTAACACCAGTATCCCGTAAACTTGGTACTAAATAATAAACTTTAATAATATATCAGTGGTTTAACGTCACAAAACCACAATATTATTATGAGAGATGCCATAGTGGAGGGCTCTAGAAAATTCAACCACCTGGGGTTCTTTAATGTGCACCTAAATCTAAGTACATGGGCTTCGAACATTTCACCTCCATTGGAAATGCAGCCGGGATTCGATCACGCGACCTTCGAGTTGGAAGTCGAGCGCCATAAACACTAGACCACTACGACGGGTTTGACTTAGTGAAACACGCGAGTCACTTTCCTTTTATATGATGGCTTTCCCAAATCACTCAAATTATGTTTTTATAGACCTTTGAATATCACCACATAAACAAGTGTTGTGTTATTACGCAGTGCATTTTATTCGGTCTATGAGAAAATGACACCATTGCAAGGAGGTCTAGAAACACTCCTTTCAGAATTTGAACACAAATTCAGGCATGACAGTTTTTGTGATATGCTGTAGAGAAGGTGCACATACTTTCCAGAGGGCTATAAATAGGCAGCATATGAAATTTACCTAGCAGTAAGATGCCTAAGGGAGCACACTATCAAGGCCATTACCACAGCTTCTTGTTTCACACACGGGTAGAGACAGCGATGTGATGTCTGTCTAAATATGTATAGCTCAAAATAAAAAATTACGTTGATTGCTTTCTAAAGAAATATTACAATACAGTTATGAGGCGTGCCATGCAAGGATCCAGATTAATCTTGATCGGCTGGGGTTCACTAATGTGCACCTAAATCTAAATTCTCGTGCTTCACCAAAACTGAAATACAGCCACCTTGGCCGAACATTGAAACTGTGATGTGTATTTATAGAACAGTTTTAAAAACGGCATTTTTCAGCAATTATACTTCTGATGCACTGATTGATATGTGGGGTTTAACGTACAAAAACCACCATATGATTATGAGAGACGCATCCAACTTCTGATACATTCAAGCCAATTTTACATCTACTTCACCATCATGTCAAGATTAGAAAAGTTAAGACAGCCAGAGAAAAACAGCCAGCCATTTTAAGTAGGTCCACCAACATGCATTCACTATAAATGAATGACATGGGTATCTTAAGAATAGTGCTAAATGCACTTACATCGGTGATCTTGCAGAGGGCCCTTATCGCTGAAGCACGATACAGGTCCTCCTGTTAAGAGAAGTTCTTACAGTGAGTACTGCACAAACAAAGTCGACACAACACGAGACCTCACCTTTCCAGTCATGTCCTTGGTTAGACTGGAAAACAATGAAGAATGCGGTCAGAGACGAGGGAAACTACACTGAGCTCACAACAAGCCCCCCCCCCCCCCCCCGCACATATATTCACCAATTTAAACAAGTGCACAGTTTTACTTTCACTGGTGTCCTTTTATAGCTAATTAGTGTCAAGAAGATATGGCTTGGCGCAAGGTGTGCCTTCACGAGTTGGAAACTTCTAAAACGTTGTCATTCATTCTACTCAAATTACACGTTGCACATTATGGCAATGCTCGTTTAAGAACTTACGCGGGCATCAGCGATATTCTAGAATATACAGAGTCATGGTTTTATACAATAAACGAAAGAAGGGAAATTTAAAGGTAATCTTTCTTTGCTGGACACAACCTCAATGAAAAGCAACAAAGAAGCCAAGAAAACTACAGTCGTCCTGTTTCTTCAGCTAGGTGGAATAGCATGCTGTATTATTGGACACGCTTCGTCTATGCATGCCTCACTGTGTCCTCCTTTTTTGAGTGAATTGAAAAATACAGGAAGTACAGAAGAAGTTATTTGTAGTACTTACGATAAAAATGTGAAGAAATCAAAGTAGATGAAAAGACAACTCGCCGCCGGCAGAACGGGCTCCGCCTTTTCTTTTACACTTCCCAAAGAAGCTCGGCTATTCGTAGAGTAGACCACGGCGATCACATTTTCCAAATATCACAGCGCTGCGCACCACGCAGAGCCTCCATTTTGAAAAACAATTTCAGCACTCCTTTCCTACCCCTGACCAATCCTCCTTTCTCGCAAAGTGACGCAAAGTCGCTTATTAGCGACTTGATGTAGCACGCAGCTTGCCGATTGCTCTAAACCAGTCACGACGATGGGCTATGTATTTCCCTGCTGTGAGGGAAAAGGGTGGCAAGGCCGTGCTAAAATTTGAAACCACCTGAAACCGATGCTCTAACCACTGTAACTTCCTTGATATGGCATGCATATGCATAATTTTTGCAGCAGCATGTTTGCAAAGCAAAAGCGCACATATTTCACTATATAGCAGTTTTCGGACTTCGGGGTTGTTTACTGGTCTTTTAATGCCCCGCCGCGGTGGTCTAGTGGCTAAGGTACTCTGCTGCTGACCCGCAGGGCGCGGGTTCGAATCCCGGCTGCGGCGGCTGCATTTCCGATGGAGGCGGAAATGTTGTAGGCCCGTGTGCTCAGATTTGGGTGCACGTTAAAGAACCCCAGGTGGTCTAAATTTCCGGAGCCCTCCACTACGGCGTCTCTCATAATCATATAGTGGTTTTGGGACGTTAAACCCCACATATCAATCATCAATCAATCAACTGGTCTTTTAAGGTGAAAACTTGCTGCGGCCAGCAAGTTGTCTTTTTGTACCCTTTAATTTCATCACATTTACGCCATAGTTACTACAAATAACATCCCCTAAACTTTCCTTGGCTTCTTTGTCGGTTGCTTTTTGTTCACTTGCCCCATAGATTAGATTGGGGTTAATGACTGCAATTGTCGCTATCGTTGTTGAGCGAGTGTTTTTTGCTTTGATAGGGACTGGTTTTCCCAACAGGGAGTTCATTCTTTTTCACTTGTGGTTCACCTGCTGGTCACAATGATGACGTCCTCGGCAACCTTGGAGAGCTCCTTGATGCCCAGGTAGACCAGGCGCCGAAGCACCGGGTCACGGCACTGAAACAGCTTGGTCATGGCGAAGAAGGCATCCGTGGCCTCCCTCGTCCCAAGGACTTCCCCCTGTCAGCCACAAGGCACAGCTACAACACCTAACCGACACATTTGTGTACCTTACAGATCAAGAAGCTACCACTCGCAGCAAAACTGGCTTGCTGGACATTCCCGAAGTGTGACATTCTACTGCAGTTAAATGTTCATGCTTACACATAGGGAAAGTAACAGGAGAAGTAAAAAAGCTTGTATAAGACATTGGAAAGCTATGCAAGAGCAGGGGTGTGCAATAGAGGAGAGATCTGCCCCACCCCCCTCCCCAAATTTCAGATAATGTTCTACTGCATTGGTCCCGGGTTCGAACCCCAGACCAGGACGAATTTTTCGGCAACTAAGAAGCTTTTCTTTCCGAGAAATCCGTACGAATTTCCTTGTGGCGTCATGCTACAGTCGAGTGGTTGTCTTCTTTGATTTTAATAATTTTCTATGCCGTGGCTGTAAGCTACATAGCTTGATTAGCACACAGGTTCCAGACTTCACTATGGCCGGCAAAATTTTCATGTTACACACTAATGAGTAATCTTGCCAACCATGTCACGGCAGTAAAAGAAAGTCCGCCAGGGCTGGATGCCCCCCCCCCCCCCACTTGCGGATGCCCTTGAGTACGGGGATGTTTGATGGAACAAAAGTGCATGCAGCTCAATGTGAAAGTTGCATACAAAAAAACACGTCCGCTTACCTGATTCAACAGGTAGAGGATCTTGGTGAGTATCTCCGCACATTTCCTAGGGTGAACTGGAGTCTCGTTAAATGTGCGTGCCTGACGAAAACACATCATGCACTTGAAACATGGCGACATAGTAGGACACACTCATGAATGATGATGTCTGTGTGTTGATGCAATGAGGGATAAAATGTGATGCTTTTGTTGCATGCGTTTTCATTTGTTCAAACTGCAATGCTGTCCCACAGTAATCACACTGCACTATTGGCCACTAGTATGTATGCATGACACACAGGGATGCATATACTGTGACAAACTGTACAACACTACACTAGGTTCAGGTTGTCACTGTGTAAGAATCATGAGGTACCTGCCAGAACTACTTGCAAAAGTGTACGGACGTAAAAAAAAAAAAAAACAGGAAAGTGTGTGTGCCTCGAAATTATTTGAGCACAACATGTGCAAATATGTCAGAATTATTCGCTTGGCAACGTTACTTGTAGCTACGGCGCTGACACCTAAACTAACACGTAGCATCTGTGTAACAAGACGCTAGCCGATGTCGATGTATATCGACGTCGCACGAAACCAAAAGGGTGGCTGCTGATTACGCAAACCGTTACTTTTCGACGGTTATTTGAAGTGGAAATCACGTACCTCTTGAAGTACTGAAGTCTTCTCGAGGTTGCTGAACGGATTACTGCCCCCTGCGACAGAGCGATAGCGTGAAATGAATCGAAACGACATTTACAATTGATGGGCGCGACGAGAAAAAAAAAAAAAACACAACCAAGTTGCACGTTCGTTAAAGGTGATGAACATTCGTAACAAAGCTGTTATAACGAAACGTCTGCGTGGTGTGCGCGTCACATTTTCTACACAGCGGTACCTTTCAGAACGGCGTTCAGTGAACAGATACGAGCAGTCATGCAAATGAAAGAATGACCTTACAGCGATTTGGAACAACTAGGTCAGTCCAGTCGGTTGATATGCCCTTTGCAGAGGTACGCGCACATCAGCGATTTATGGCTAGGTGTTCACACTAGGGCAATGACAAGGTTGAGCTCGCTAACAAGAACACGTCGGCGATGGCAAACGGATCGTGCTTTACAAGCCGCTGTCACAGACACCTGCGAAACGGTCAGCGTCCAGCCGCTGCTGAACGTGACGTTCTTACCAGTATCGCCGCCCGCCGATGACATGGCTGCAATGCGAAGACGATTGAAAATTGGTAAACGCCGTTAATGAAAAATGGTCACACTTGCGCTTATAACGCCGGTAAACATTGCTGTGTTAGGGTTAGAAAAGCGGTGGACAGCACGGCAATCGGATGACTCAGAGTCGCGCACGAGGTCCGAGTGATAACAGACACTCCCAAAAATGCGTCCAATAGCGTCTCACCGTCTTCTTCGTCTTTCTTTTCACGTTTTAATACATACATCTTGAGAGTCGCGACTAACTTTCGGTCTCGACTCGGGTGCCACACACCTCACAGCCACGTATGTGACATACTCTCAAAACCGTTATCGTCTGCATGAAAAGAAAACGTTTTACGTAGAGGTCGCTAAAATCGCCGAAAGCGATATCGTCTGCTCGCAAGCGTCAGGACGCGCTTTCGTTTTCGGTTTCTCGGGTCAGGACCAACAATTAAAGATGACGAGCGAGTGCGTTTCGGTAATCCAGAAGTCGGCCGAAAGAGTTCGAGATCTTCTCACCTCGATAAAAGACGGCAGCCAAGCGGTTGACTGTGACCTCGTCTTCAAAGAGATCAAATCCGACCTCAAGGACAGCATCACCGCGTGCCTGTCCGACGGTGATGACGATGGCACGGCAATCCTGGTTGCCGCTTTAAACGAATGCGTGCGCACGGTCACTACCGAATGTTTCCTAACCTCCACGAGCGATGACGAGGTATTGGTGCTGAACAAATGCGTGAATATGTATCTCGGTTTCAGCTCTCACATGATGGACAAGATGAGGACACCGCGACTGTACGTGACCGCACTTTGCTCCCGAATCCAGGCCCTCGAAGTAGTCACTTTGCTTTTGCTGAAACGGTCGCGGTACGGCGAACTAGAAGGGTACATCAAGCAGCTTGCCGAACAGATCCGCTGCTTCAAAGGTGTTGCGGCCGAGGATGCGAAATCAGAGAAGGATAAGCTCAGAGCGCGCCACGCGGAATCAGTCCTGCAAGTTTGCCGTTTTGCGGCTATGACGGCTACGACCGCGAACTCCGAAGCGGCACTTGAAAGCCTCTACGCTGCAAAGAATGCGTGCTGCGACGATTTTCCAGCTCTGCAAAAATATGTTTCGTTGAGAGCCTACACTGCGGGTGTCACGTGTTTCAAGAGTGGTCACTACCAACACTCCGTCTCCTACTTTCGGGAATCCTTCTGCCTCGGCAAGACTAGCACCGACATCGAAACACAGGCTCACACACTTTACCTCCTAGGTTCCGCTTACCTCAACTGGGACAAGCAGGAGCACTGGGAAAAGGCAGTCAATGCCCTGGACATGGCCATCTGGCACCGTCCGGGTCAGCTGAACTACATGGCCAAGAAGCTAGAAGCGCTTTACTCTAGTGGTAATGACAAGCAGATCTCAAGCACCCTAGACAGTATCCTCAAGCATCAGGACATTGCAATAGCACATGTGCTTGGAATCCATCAGTCTATAAAGGAACATGGCTTTGCCCAGCAAGCCATCGGGTTTTTGCAGAGAGCCTACATACGCTTCAGCCAGGACCGTGAAGCTTTATATCTACTGGTCGAACTCCTCAAGGCTGAGCTCGACAGCAGCGAGTTGGACCGTGCCTCACTAACCTTCCAGAGAATCCTGGTACAGGACAGCGCCAAGACAACAGAGTTCACTGCACAGAGCCTCAGGAAGCTCTTCCGCCACTTGTTTCACTTTGGCTGTAGCAAGGCTGAATCAGGCAGCACCTCTGAAGGAGTAGAGTGGCTCAAAAACTGTGAGACACTCGTAACAACATTCAAAGACTGTTTCAATGAGGAAGACATAAAGAAAGAGGTGGACAGCATGCGGCACTGTTTGGTTTATTGGAGCCTGGATCTTGGAATGACCAACACAGCAAAGGAGATCTTGGAGCAGTGTACAGACACACACAAAGTGACCAAGCTTTACCTGAGGCTCAAGATTGCTCTCGAAGAAGACAACAACGCCGATGCAATAGCAGCCGTTCAAAATATGCGTAAGAATACATACATTTGCAGTTGAAAATGTTTAAAGAATCTGTTTGCAAAGTTTCATTAGCGTGGCCTGTTGGGCAAGTTGGTACATAGTCTTGGTGGGAATACCAGTAGCACCAAAAGAAAGCAGAAGCAACCGAGACAACCAGCATCCTTCCTGTCCCTGTCTATTTTTCTTGTCTCGTTTGCGTCTGCTTCCTTTTGGCGCTGCTGGTATTCCCACAAAGTTAAGAGAGGTCTTAATCATCTTTTCAAAGACTAAAAAATTACGTTAACAAAGGAGGTCGTGGAGTAGAAGAAAAAAAACAAGATAATGCTAAATAGGCAATTGTCGTATAATGTCATACTGTAGAACCAAAGACATGACCTAGTAAAATGTAAGAGTAAAATTCCTGCAACAAAACCAAGCCATACTGTATATATCTTTTCCTATAAATCTATGCTTTCAGAAAAAAAATGTGAAAAAAAAAGATCAAAATTTTTTCAAAAAATTATTTTTCTGGCACATTCTATTCTATTGGTGAGCAATGACGGGATAAAAATAAAAATTGATAGCATAGGATTAATACTACAGACTGAACTTCGAGAAGTACATACCTAATTCATATGCTATAATGTTGTGCAAGGAGCACAACTTGCACTGTGTTGATGTGGAGTTGTTGCCTTGTTGACATATGTATGTACTACGTGCATTTATGGTAGCAGCATGTATTATCTTTTCCTGTCATTTCAGTCCAGCTTGTCAAAGAAGCGAATCGTCTCGAGCACGACAATATGGCCAAGAAAGTCTCGGACGCCCTCATTTACGCAGCAAGCTTCACACTAAAGGTTAGAAAATGCAGCTTGACTGTTTAGAATTCTGGACTCTTCACTGGTATTAGAGACGAATTGGAAAGTAGGAAATTTACGAGGAAAGTTTCATGCTCAGTGCTTGCTATTGACTAATAAGATTGTCGATTTGCATGCCACCTTGTTGCAAGTTTACTGCGCATAGATAAAAAGTCATACCTAAAAGAAAGGAAATTTCATCTTAGCTGTTTTGAAGGGCATGTGTGTGCAGACAAGTATGAAAAAGTACGTGCATAGAGTAAGACAATGTTGATATGCCTCCGGCTGTTATTTTTCCTGAGATGCTGTGATGCCATTCCCATTTTAGATTTGTTCGTGGCAATGCTTATGAGATGTTACCTTTTCTTGGGTCATAAATATGCATCATGTTTCCTGAGAAGTGTAATGGCGGGGTTTCGTATTCAATGATGTCTACTCTGCAGTGTCTTGATGCTTTTCAATGTTAAGAAAATATATATATGTATTGCAGGCCGGCAAGATAGACCTCACCAAGGATGTGCTAAAGCAGATGGTATCACCTCCAGAAAAAAACCCGGCCCTCGCAGAGCTGCAGCTAAAGTGCCTGCAATGTGTTGTTGCACTCTGCCTCACGAAATTTGGTATTTCTCACCGGACAATTCTGACGGCACAGCCTCTTTTTAATTTGCATGAGATTTCTGCTAATCACACTGAGTACTGATTGACTGAAACCACTCACTTAATTAATTAATCAATCAATGAATGAAGCAATCAATAAATAGTTTATTTTAGCAAAAAAATCTAGATGCATGTTCAGGACTAAAAGCTACCCTAGACAGCTTTACTGGGTCCCTGAAGACAGTCACATTGGTAGTATATGACTCATGGTATACAAAGTTTGACATCATATAATTATTTTGATTGTGAGTTATACTATAAGAAGATAGTTCCTCGGCTGCAGTGTTGTGCTGAACTATGGTTAATTAACAAACCTCTGATACACCAGCCACTGTAACTCCTTCAACAATGAGCACTGTCACTGATCAATCTATTTAGCTGTTCACAACCTTAAAAAGCATATAACTTCCATTGTATATTAAACTAACTCAAAAAGATCTTTGTATTTGTAATACACCAATTTTCACAAATTTATTCATTTAAAGTGTAAATATGCATGGCTGTTCAAGTTAACATGGTTTAGCAATGGTGAGAGATCAGTGGAGTATTGAAAGGTAATATACAGAACAGCAACCCATTTTGCCAATGCAGTTGGTGTTGACAGTGGTGCTGTGTCCAAATTTTCTAATTGATAATGTTGAGTGCGCAGGCTCAAAATTGATTTGTACAATAAAATATGGTCAGTAGAGCCATTAGAGGAAAACTTATTCAATTATACTTAGTTCACAAAAAATTGCAGTTGTAGCTAATTGCATGACAGGGTAGAAATGTGGGAGAGTTGGTGAATGAGAAAAACGAAAAAGTATCAACATACCAAACATGAAAAAAAGTAAGTGGGGATGGGGTGAGCACATTTGCTTCTTTGTTCAGCACATTTTATCATTTCCACTGCTGTATTGAATCATCACACACATTGATATCACCATCATTGATGTACAGATTAGTCATTACTCTCTAAATATCACTAATCTGAAGCAGCAGTCACTATCAAAACGAGTGATATGTAATTGAACAGCTACTTCATGCTGTGCACTGCAATAATAGCAGTGTTTTTCAGAGTTGCCAGATGTTTAATTCTGAAATGTTGAGATCATGAAATAGCCTCATAAATAATGTTAATAACAGCGACAGAAAAACAATCAGGTAGTCATACTTGCCGATTCATAAAAAAATACTATCTGCAGCTTGACTTTCATTCCGCTGTGCACCGCATGCAGTGAAGTGCCACGCTATGGCCCTAGTGTGAGTCGCAGAGTTGTATGTCTGAAATGAAGTCGCAATTCATTGCAGAACAAAACTCCACGGGCTTCTCCAACACTTATACGGAAGTGGGTGACTGCATTGAAAAGGCAGCCAATATTCTCTTTGTATGCGAGAATGTAAGTTGCATTTATTTCACTCAGCTTCCATATATTGTTATTAGTCCATAATGTCAGTAAATGAAAAGTATACGCTCAGTCCCCCAAAATATTTGAAAATATTCGTGCTTTTTCCTCTACACATATACACTCAAACCTCATAATGAAACCAAATATGACAAAATATTGGTTATAAGAAAGTAACGAAGTAATATTAGCAATTATTATAGTGTTAAATAAACCATTATAACAAATTTTTGAATATAACAAACTTATTTTTTTATAAGATGCAACTTAGTTTTTAATAAGGGTTGAGTGTACTCTGTGTGCACGCGTGTGTGTGTGAGTGTACGTGCATGTGTGTGTATGTGGAGAGGAATAGGCTTAACTTTTTCAATGGTTTCGACCAGTACGTGCACTGATCTTCGTCATGACTTATGAGACTGGTTCATTGATCGAAATTATTGGCTTATAAAATCATGATAACTGCTAACTGGTGTCTTTTCTTTTCTAAAATATGTTTGGATAACTGAAAAAAAGAAAAGCTGCTTCTGACATGCACATATATTTACATAGCCTGCAATTACACAATGCAACCAGTACACATCTAACAATGGCTGCAAGGCCCATAATCATACCTGACACAAAATAAATTGACATTTAAACTTTATTCCAGAACAAGAGCATGTTAGGAGGAGGGGAGGTAAAAGCTGTTTGGGGGTCCCGTTTTCAATATTTATACTCTGGTACCTTCATCTGTATACAAGTATTATGTAATTGATGTTCCTATAACCAATAAACTGAAACTGTTGGAACAACTTGAGCGCAACCCTGACCCCCTAGTGCACAGGATATAGCACAGAAGCATGCCGCTAAGAACAACCTATTGAGAGAAATATGTGTTTCATACTGTGGTAAAAAAAAGAAAGAAGATTAAAATGAAGACACAGAAAAAGGTAGTGATTGCATAATTATTCAAACACTAATTGCAGTTATTCTGGTGATGAGATACACCCTAACCTCAGCATAATGAACTGGGATATAATGAAAAATCTATTGTAACAATATAAATGAAGGATAGTCTTGCAATATACATAATGTTAAAAATATAACTTTATAACAAATTTTCAGATATGTATAACAAACTCATTTTCGTGTAAGATGCAACTTTGTTATCATGAACTTTGAGCGTATGTTATGTTCCTTAGATATGCGGTTTAGAAGTGTAGGCAGCTGAAATTTTAACCCCGATTCTTCACGCAGGGCAAGTGGCATGCGGAGCAAAGTCAGTGGTTCGCTACTGTGTGCTGGAACCTAGCACTGCAGCCAGAAGCGAATGCTGAGCAACAGTTTCGCCTGCTTAGCCACAGTTTCAAGCTAATGTTCAACGTCCGCGGCCGCCAGGACACCACCAAGCGAATCACCACCTACGCCATGATGGCCACGTTGTCGGGAGTCACCGCTTCCAGGCGCCCGGCTGTAGACGTACAACTTAAGGAGGCAATCCTGAGGTGATGTACTCCAATCGTATAGTTGGCTAGGACTGCGATAGCTTCAGTTGCGACCACACTTTGTTGTTTGAAAATTTCACTTTTTTATCCCTTTGGCGCACTTTGTGAAGTATTCACACACTATAACGGGACAATTTAGAGATAAGCAATGCTCACATTCTTGTTTTCACCAGGCCCGTAGCTAAGGGGGTGCCCTAGGCTCCACCCCTGCCTTGTGCATAGAATCTTGATGGAGGAGGACGTTTTACCAAAAATGAACCATTAAATGGAAATAGGTGTTTTCCCCAAGGCTTCAGTGAATGATCCTGTAACCCTGAGAAATATTCCTGGATACAGGCTTGGTTTCTACCGTCTTCTGTATGAATTATATCGGTGTAATTTCAACTCAAACGCATATATCAGAGCTAACATTATCTTCAGAGATCAAATTTGTCATGAAAGGATGTGATTATCCATGTAGCAATTGTGCATACCAGTCATGATACAAAATATTTGATGCCACGTTTGAATGTGCACATTCATGTACACTTGTTTCTTCTAGTTGTGACAGCTAGTGGCTTATGTAGAGGAAGATACATTGAGGTTTGGATTAATTGAACCCCCTGTGTAGATAAATCTGCCTTTATTTAACTCAACTTTGTGGTGTACTGTTATACATCGTCACTTTTCTGAAGGCAGTGCCACATTTGAGTTGTTGGATGAGCCACTTTCTATGAGCCACGTCAACTTTCTTTTTTCTTGGCTTGCAATGAAGATAGCTGAAAACAAAATTGCACTGTATTTCTTGCCTTTTCATTGTAATAATACAATAACAGATAGTAAAGGATATCAGAATAAATATTTGATTAAAATTTACTAGAGATTAATAACTATAAAACTTGAAACTGAGCATCTCATGACATTATTTTTTGTTGCAATATTAGAATATCAAGTGCACGGGAATAATGCGTACATTTGATGCATTTACAGACAGTTCTTCATTGGTTGTGCCTGAAGGAGTTAAGCACCACATCACTTCTTGAAGATAACAGAATAAACATGCGTTTTTTTAGGACAAGTTGGTTTAATAGTTGGTCTTGATTCATAAAAAATTAAATTGTACAGTGCAGAATACAAAACAAGAGATGAAACGACGAAGGAGCAGCGATGGCCATGTGTGATTCTTCATCTTTCATCTTGTATTCTGTGCAGTACAATTATATTCGTCATGAATTACTTCTTGCACCTCATGCATCAGAAAAAAAGGGGGCAAAAAAAAACAGATTGTGATTCCGAGTTTATGACAGAGCCCTATTGTAAAGAACACCTGATGAGCACGATGACTTATGGGGCCGCAGTACTCTTGAGGACATTTTCAGAAGTGGGAAAATTCATCGTGAGATGACTTATACCTACAACATCATTATGTGAAATGACGTCACTGATAGCATCTTCACACTGGTACACACTGAGATGCTTAGATGCTGCGACGCTTGGAAGAGACAGCTTGCCAGAATGCCTCGATACTCACTGGTGTCATTCGTCGAAGTTACCATGGCTAAAGCTTTAAAAACTCACTTGCTAAGAATGATCAAGAGTATTTGACGAAGATAAGTCCACCTATCGAAACTTCAGCATTCTTGTTCAGGTTACCTGTATATCATTGCATTTGTGAAAATTTCATTTTCTAAAAATTTTGGGTTGGTTGTTCATGTCTTGGTGAAGACTTATGACATTGCAAAAAAAATTAATGACTCGTGCCTTCTTCCCAACAGGGATGTTTACCAAATTGCAGAGAAGCTGAAGGAAGTGAACCCGCGCTGGCGTGAAAACAAACAGCTGGCATTGATGCTTCTGACGGCCGAGTTTGAAGCTATTGTCTGCGGACCAGGAGCACCTAACGGCAAAGCTGTGCTGGCCCAGGTCCTGTCCCTCTCTGGAGACAATACGGACATCATTGAGGGATTTGTTGCCATCTGCCAGGTGACAGTTTACGTCCTTATGGCTAGATGTTGAAACATTGATGTGTGGAGTCATTTCGTCAGTATTCCGTGACCATGAAGTGTTGGAAGAACATGACAACAAAGTTTAAAAGATAAGCGACCCTGATGCAAAACATTAGGGTCTGAGAGTGGCACTTGCACAAAATGTGTTGGTGAACATCTGATCGTCAGTAGCCATCTTCTTTTTCTTCTTAGTTATTGTATTAACCATTGCCCCCTCCAGCCCCCCAGCCAAAGCTTTCTGCATCTAACATGGTTTTTCCTTGCCTCCTTTACCAGCAGTACAAGCTGTCTACATGTCACGTACTACTGCATGGCCTCTGCGATCAGCACACCTTCGACCATGTGATGATTTCGCGTAATGAAGTAATCACTTGACATTTTTAGTGAATTCATAAGGACATCACGATGATATAACCTTGGCAATCTGTGATGCCATGATGATGTCATTAAGCCATAATCTCTGATCATGTAACTTTTTGGATTGCTTGCGTTGATGCCACCACTGACGCTGATGGTCACTTTTCTCATTTGATGAGCCATGTAAGTTGTTCT
The DNA here is from genome assembly GCA_013436015.1 of Rhipicephalus annulatus. Taxonomy (NCBI): domain Eukaryota; kingdom Metazoa; phylum Arthropoda; class Arachnida; order Ixodida; family Ixodidae; genus Rhipicephalus; species Rhipicephalus annulatus. Next base: position 113,917 of record WOVY01011132.1, on the reverse strand, counting down.
TTTCGAAATATAACTATTCACTTGAACCACAACCATCAATAACATACTGGTTTGCTGAAGCATTAATAAACTGTGGTTTACACCAACTTGTACTAACTATATGACTGCACTTTTAATTTATGACATATCTTAACGTCCACTCCATCATACACAAGACTTAGCTTGACCAATTCCATCTATCTTATACATATTTTCATTTTTGTCAAGCTTTCAGGCAACTCAAACTGGAATTTAATGTCATTCGGTACTTGTCCCACTAAAAATTCTGGTCCTTCAGATGCCAATATCACAACACAATCATGAGATGTGCCATGGTGGGGTACTCTACCTAGATTAATTCCAAGTTGGACCCACATTCTCGAGCACATGAATATCGTTGAGAAGATTTTTCAGTTTTGTTTCAGTGTAACGGAATATATAGCTAGGCTATAGATGGTACTGCACTCTTCATGAAAAACCCAGAAAACTGGAAAAGTCAACAGATGTATGATGGTTGCATGCAACTCAAGCAGTTGTGTTGTGTGTGACATCGTTACCTGTTGTATTTCTTGTGTTTTAGTTACAGCTGCTAAACTCTTCTAGCTAATGGCTGAGTGGACAATGTAATAATTTTCTATTTCTTCATTTTTATTGTTTTCTCATCATTTTTCACCATGTGTGACCAATACTGGCAATTACTTACATTTGATGCCATCCCAACGGTAAAAATGAAAATAATGAAAGTAGTTTATGCACTTAATGTATCTCCCAGTATCAATTATTGTTGTTTCTTTCATTTTTCTTGCGTGTGCTATTACACACATAAAAGAAAAGCTGTTGTATTCACCTAATCTACAGTAAGTGAGCAGCATGGTTTTTTGAATCACACCACACCAGATTGTGTTTGCTGGCCAGTGCAGCAGTGTTCCACAGAATAGAAAATACTAGGTATGGGCAGGTTGTGCACTCAAGGTTTTAAGCAAATTCATAGTGAATAGTTATGATCTGATAATTTAAAGTCAAATGGTTAAGACAGTGTGTATTAACTGTGTATTAGTCCTCATTATTATTGTGTCTAAAAAAAATGAACACCTAAATTTACACTTCTTTCCTTCGTAGGATAATGCATAGTATGTATCACATACTTAAAAAAAAAATGAGCGATTTTGTAGTGAGCCAACTCACTCGCATAATATTTTGAAAAATACGAGCAAGGCTAGTGCAATATCAGTTTTTTTTGGTAAGAAGCAAAGTGGAAATACATTTGAATGGCAGTAGGGTGCAAGATCTAGGTAGTAAAATAAATTAAGCTTTAAGATTTTTTGCACTTATGGCATCTTAGTCTGTATAACATGCTTTTAAACATCATGAAAAATATTATTCGAGGAGGAGGTGATATGTGCAGCTAGTTATATGACTTGGTGGGTGGTTTCACGGCATTACAGTGCCATGCTGCAGTGAAATTACTTTTTTAGGAAGGTCACATGCAGTCAAATTACATTCATATGTTCACTTTGAATACTTCGAAACTGCAAATAATTTAAGTTCTTATCAAAACCAATACGAATAACATAATATTTGTTCGAATATTAGAAATGCTTGGATATTTGCCCATGCCTAGAAAATACAAGGATTGTTCAAGGAAAAAGTACGAAACATTGTAACAATATGACCGTTGACATAGATGCCTATGTCGCTATGGGGAACGTAACGAGACATCTAAGGACGCATTTGGAGTCTCTGCCTTCGATCACAGCATGCTGGGTTGCCCGCATGTGCAAGAGAGAACAGAGGCTCTTATAAAGAGTGCCATTCAATTGACACGGCATTGCGTGTGAGAATGGGATGGCGTTCACATTTCAAAATTCAATGCTTGAAGAGCCGCGAGGCGTTATCTAACTTCTGACAATGGACAGCGTTGAATTAGTCACCATTCATTGCCTGCGATTTCCGGGAGTTTGGTCCCCTGAAAAAATGTGAAAGGAAAGTGCTTTAACTGGGACGATGAACTCAATGATGCTGTGAAGGACTAGGTCTCATCATGGCCACAGAAATTCCGGGAACAACAAATCCTTTGTCTAGTTCATCAATGGGATCGATGTGATCAGACAAATAGTGCCTACTTCTGATAAAGTCTTTGTACTCACAGCGTCATTTCGCACATTTTTATTTGAACACCCCCCGTAAGTGCATTTTATATATAGATAGCAGCAAGCAATACAACTTTGTGCAGGATGCCAGCTGCAAGAAGGGTGCGTTCTCAGTGCCGTTGCTGCGACGCTGCATTGGTCTCACAACAGCGCAGAATGAGCCGGACAAGTTGGTCAAATACTACCACTTGCTCTTTCAGGCAAGTCAGCTCATTTTGCCACTCATGTCAAGGAAATGTTGACCTCAAATGTCTCTGTTGGTGTGCACTTTAAATGAGAGCGATGGTGGGGAATACACTCAAACCTCACTCTAACGAAGTTGCATCTGAAACCAAAGGAATTTCTTTATGTCCGAAAATTTGTTATAAAGGTATATTACTAATACTATAATTACTGCAAGGCTATTCTTCATTTACTTTGTTATAACCAATATTTCCTTACACCCAGGTTCGTTATATCGATGTTTGAGTGCATTCTATACTTGGCGACAACTTTTCTTGACAGCACTGTGGAAGCTACAGAACCAAAGCGCATGCCTGTTAGGGTGCAAAAAATAGTGTTTATGTTCACTGATAATTTTCTCATTGGTCTTGTTGAAGTAAAGGCTGCTTTATTTCTAATGAGTCTCAAGCAGTTGTGAGAAGTTGGAGGTAAAAAACAGTTGTTTTTCAAACGACCTGAATGCCTTTCTTTTCTTTTCATTTCTTAGACAGCACTGCTTTTCGCACACCCGATTTTCAATGTGAACATGGCGTTCATGACATAGTAGTTCAGTTTGTGGCCACAAAATGAGCTGTTTAGTTCCCCCCCCCACCCAAAAAAAAAATGGATTTGTGTGGGCCACGTAATGCATTCAGTAGACAACCGGTCATCACTTGGAGCAGTGAAATAGCTACCAAGGGATGGGAAACACAGCCAAAGACGGCGGCTGGTTTGATGCAGTGATGAAATTCAAGGATCTGCAGGGATAAAACGAAGTCAACTCTCACAAGACAGATTAAAGTGGAGATCATTGGCAAGGGCCTGTCCTGCAAAAGGCATAGCAAAGGTTGATCTGATGATGCCCTTTAACATCGAGTATGTTTGAGAAAGATTGCAATTATATCTTGTTGAAACACAGCTCTTCATCAATGTTTTGTTAATCATCATCTTTTAGATGAGAACATTCCACAGAAGGAACCGAAAAAATGGAACTAGACACAAGAAAATTTACATAGTCACTGCAGTGGAATTTATTGAACAAGAACCGCCCATCAATCAAATATTCTAAGACTCTAAGGCAGCCCTCCAAGTTGTGTGAAGCTTTTGTCATAAAAATAACGATCATTTCGTCTCTGAAGGCACTTCCAAATTATAATAAAAACTGTTAACATAGGTAATTAAGGTTTTGACGAATGTTCATCTTGAAATGATGGGCTTTGCCATCGTGACAATTACTGTATTACGATCTGGATTTCATCAGTGGCCATCATTTACTTCAATGATAAGATAATATCAATTCATGATTGCTTGTAGGCATTGCTGGATGCACGTGATGAGGATGGACTCGTGGCTTGTACTGATGACGTTATCAAGCTGCACTGCTCAACATTCCCAGAGACGGAGGCAAGTTATTTGGTGAATGTGTACTAGAACACGGCTTCAAGTATGTTGGCATGGATAGGGGGCAAAGTAGAAAAAAGCTATTGTGAAGTCAACTGTATTCGTGGGGTCGGGCTACCATAATTACTCCAATGATTTCAACGAGGTAGGATAATTATGACTAGCTAGGTAATTAAAGATAATTGTAGGTAGTTAAGCATGACACTATTCCTAACACATTTCTCTCACATTTACCACTAGATCACCGCTGAATTTTGCGACTGTGCAGTTTTAGTTGTTAGTAGTGTAGTGAAGAAAGAAGATGAATGCTACTCAGAAGGGCAGGGGGTATGACTCAGTCGGTGAAGAAGACGACGTTTGGTTGGCTGGCGACTCAGGCTGGTTCCGCCATTACCACTTAACGTGTCGTGACCGCTCTCCTGTTTTATAAAAGAGTGCAACTCTAAAACGCCTCATTATAATTGGTGGAGGTGCGGGGTAACGCCTAATCCTGGAACTGCGAAACCGTACGTTGCCTCCAGTTGCTACGATGTCCACGGACGATGATCAGCAGGCGGCCGCCTCGGCTCCAACTACTGCAGCTCCTGTCTGTCTTGGCTCCTTTCGGCAACGCGATCCACCTACCTTCAGTGGAACCGATGACAAAGACGCGGAAGACTGGCTCGACGAATACGACCGGGTGAGCAAGCACAACAAGTGGGACGATGCACACAAGCTTACTGTCGTCCAATTTTATTTGACCGACGTCGCCAGTCTGTGGTACCGTAATCACGAGAGAGACCTCCCCACCTGGTTGGCCTTCCGAACGGCGTTTGCGGACTTGTTTGGCCGTCCAGCACTTCGCAAACTACGGGCCAAACAGCGCTTGCGTACCAGGGCTCAGCAGAATGGTGAGCATTACACCAGTTATATCGAAGATGTGGTCGACCTTTGCCGGCGTGTCAACTCGGCCATGCCAGAAGCCGAGAAGATCAAACACATCTTGAAAGGCGTGACTGACGACGCATTTCAGATGCTTGTCGCCAAAAGCCCGCAAACGGTAGCGGAAGTGATCCAACTGTGTCAGAGCTATGATGAGCTCTGGAAACAGCGTGACACCACTCGTCGTGCTACCGCGCCATGTGCAACCATCTCCGCTTTAACGTCGGCTGGCTCTATAGATCACACTAGTTTGCTTCTCGAGATCAAGCAATTTGTACGAGAGGAGGTCGCACGCCAGTTGTCCCTTGTGCCTTATACCTCCGAAAGTGCCCCATCTACTTTAGCGCCATCAATACAGCGCGTAGTCCAGGAGAAAGTGTCCGAGGCGCTACCAACAGCTCACGCACCACCTGTGGCTGCTCCATTGACCTATGCCGAAGCACTGAATGGAACCCGACGTCCACCTGTCGCGAACGGCCACGTTTCTTTGTCGCGAACGCCTACGTCCACGCGTCCCTTTGTCGTACCGACTGAGCCTATGTACCAGGCTGCCCGTCCTTTCTCCCGACCACCACCTCGACGCTTTCAGAACCCTTGGCGCACTCAAGACAACCGCCCCATATGCTTCGCCTGTGGAATTGCGGGTCACGTGGCACGATTTTGTCGACGGCGTGAGTTTTTCCTGCGTGACGACGTCAGGCCCAACAATTATGATTTACCCCCACGACCGGAGCCGGCTGTATATGGCGAGACTACCACCATGGACACACTTTCACCTCGCCGGAACTTCAACAGACATCGGTCGCCTTCACCTCAACGCCGTTCCCTTTCCCCTATGCTCCGTCGACCTCGCCCTGTCCCTGAGGAAAACTAGGAGCCACGGTTCCGGGGGCAAGAACTGCGGATCTTTCGAACTCCACAAGACCTTGTTTTTCGCCGTCCAACGTCGTTGCTGTCTCCGTTGAAGGTATACCTGTTTTTGCATTGGTCGATACTGGCGCCGCAGTGTCTGTAATGACTGAAAAACTTTGCCGTCGACTAAAAAAAGTCACAATGCCTCTACACGACTTCGTTTTAAGCACTGCGAGCGAGCAACGAATTCGCCCTTTTGCTGCATGCACAGCACGTGTCGTTATTGCTGACAATATATATGTCGTCGAGTTCGTAGTGCTCCCGCAGTGTTCCCATGACATTATATTAGGCTGGGACTTTCTCTGCACTCATCATGCCGTCATCGACTGTGCTCGCGCCGTTATGCGACGCTGCTTCACTCGACTCGTCCCTTTCACCTGCAAAAGTTTTCGTTGCCGCCGACACTTCGATACCCCCGTTCTCGTCCGCCCTAGTTCCGCTTTCCTGTGACGTCTATAGTGGCTCAACTGTTCTTTTTACGCCTTCTGAAACCGCTGTTCGCCGCAAGTGCTTCCTGATTCCTTTCGCCGTTCTGAATATTCACGATGGATCAAGTGCAATTTATGTATCAAATTCGTTTCCCTCGCCTTCCAAGTTACTGCGCGGAGAGTGCCTGGGCTTTGCCGATGACATTGATCCCTCGAGTGCACGTGTAGTTCCTGACCACTCGACTACGCTACCTATTGATGCTGTTGATTGCTGCGCGTCATCCTCTTCTCCATCATTCACCGACGCAATTTCGCGCTGCATCGACCCCAACCTTACGGCCCAGCAGCGCACAGACATCATCGCCCTCCTCGAGCGCTTCCGTGCCAGCTTCGACCACCAGCAACTGACTTTGGGCCGTGCTTCCACTGTATCTCACGAAATCGACACTGGCCTTCACGCTCCTTTACGTCAGCGTCCGTATCGGGTATCGGCATCTGAGCGTCGCATAATCGCGGAACAAGTTGACGACATGTTGAAGCGAGGTGTTATTGAGCCCTCTAACAGCCCGTGGGCCTCCCCAGTTGTTCTAGTCAAGAAAAAGGATGGCTCAATAAGATTCTGCGTCGACTACCGCCGGTTGAATAAGATCACGCGCAAAGATGTTTACCCGCTACCTCGCATAGACGATGCCCTTGACTGCTTACAAGGCGCGGAGTTCTTCTCGTCACTAGATCTGCGTTCAGGTTATTGGCAGGTTCCCATGGCTGAGGCTGATCGCCCCAAGACGGCTTTTGTTACCCCTGATGGCTTATATGAATTTAACGTCATGCCATTTGGGCTCTGCAATGCGCCTGCCACTTTCGAGCGCATGATTGACAACATCCTCCGTGGCCTGAAATGGCAGACATGTCTGTGCTATTTAGACGATGTTGTAATATTTTCAAGCGACTTTTCAACGCATCTTCAGCGGCTCGAGACAGTGCTTACTTGCCTCACCGCCGCCGGTCTACAGCTCAACTTGAAGAAGTGCTGCTTCGGCGCTCGACAACTCCTAATTTTGGGCCATGTTGTATCTAGAGATGGCATTCTTCCGGATCCGACGAAACTCCGTGCCGTTGCCGAATTTCCCAAGCCGAAGACCTTAAAAGAACTTCGCAGCTTCCTCGGTTTATGTTCATATTTTCGTCGTTTTATTCGCAACTTCGCCTCCATCATATCGCCCTTGACTGACCTTCTTGCCGGCAACAAAGACCTTTCTAGTTGGTCGTCAGCTTGTGATGATGCATTTGCCACACTCCGCCACCTTCTTACGTCACCTCCTATACTGCGACATTTTGATCCTCTTGCCCCGACGGAAATACACACGGATGCTAGCGGAGTTGGCCTTGGTGCTGTGCTCGCCCAGCGTAAACCTGGATTTGATGAGTACGTCGTCTCTTACGCCAGCCGTGCACTCACAAAAGCAGAAGCCAACTATTCAGTCACCGAAAAAGAGTGTCTAGCCATCATATGGGCCATAGGCAAGTTTCGACCATATCTTTACGGGTGCCCATTCAGCGTGGTTACAGATCATCATGCATTATGTTGGCTCTCCTCGTTAAAAGATCCCACCAGCCGGCTTGCCCGTTGGGCGCTTCGGCTACAAGAGTACGACATCCACGTCGTTTACCGATCTGGCCGAAAACATTCCGACGCAGACGCGTTGTCCCGATCACCTCTGCGATGTAGTGACAAGCCGCCGTCTTCGCCTGCCCCCGACGTATCTGCACTTAGTGTCAGTGACATGCGACAGGAGCAACGAAAAGATCCATGGATCGCTTCACTTATCAACTTGTTGAATCGAACTCCCTCGCAAAATATCCCTAGAGGTATGCGCCGTCAAATACAGCACTTCGTTATCAGAGATGGTTTGCTAAACAGACGTAATTATCTCTCCGAAGGACGCCAATGGCTTCTAGTCATTCCCAGAAGTCTCCGCTCAGACATATGCGCCTCCTTTCACGCCGACCCACAATGCGCCCATGCTGGAGTGTTAAAAACCTACACCCGCCTGTCCCACCGCTACTACTGGCGTGGAATGTATCGCTTCGTCCGTCGCTACGTACGTTCCTGTCTCGCTTGTCAACGCCGGAAGAATCCCACTCCAACTTCTCCAGCTCCACTACAACCCTTACCTTGTCCTGCCCGACCGTTTGACCGTGTTGGTATTGATCTGTATGGACCTCTTCCGATTACACCGGCTGGAAATCGCTGGGTAATCGTCGCTATCGATCACCTTACGCGCTACGCAGAAACTTCACCACTTTCTTCTGCGTCAGCCAGCGACGTCGGTCGTTTCATACTGCATCAGATCATTTTACGTCACGGTGCACCACGTGAACTCCTGAGTGACCGAGGGCGTGTGTTTTTGTCGGACGCTGTCGAATCGCTTCTCAAGGAATGCCAAGTCATTCATCTCACCACCACCGCGTATCGTCCTCAAACAAATGGCATTACAGAAAGATTCAACCGTACATTAGGAGATATGCTGTCGATGTACGTCGCAACCGATCACACCAATTGGGACAGTATTCTCCCTTTTGTAACCTACGCGCATAATACTGCTGTCCAGACAATCACTGGTTTCTCGCCATATTTCCTCCTTTATGGTCGCGAGCCCTCTTGCACGCTAGACACCATCCTTCCTTACCACCCGGATGTTGCTGAGTCGACGACGATGTCACAAGCTGCTAAATACGCGGAAGAGTGTCGTCAGCTTGCCCGCTCCTTCACAAGTGCTGAACAGCAACGCCAGAAACACCACCGCGATAGCCCGACGCCTCCGGCTTCTTATGCATCGGATGACCTTGTCTGGCTTCGCATCCCTTCAACCAGCCCTGGTCTCTCAACGAAACTGATCTACAAGTATGACGGACCTTACCGTGTGGTTAAACAAACTTCACCCGTCAATTACATCGTGGAGCCGCTTGAACAGCCCCATGATCAACGACGCCGTGGACGTGAGACCGTCCACATAGACCGCCTAAAACCATATTACGATCCCTCTATTGTCTCCTGCCCATGAGTCGCCAGGATGGCTCTTTTCCGGAGGGGAGGAAAATGTAGTGAAGAAGATGAATGCTACTCAGAAGGGCAGGGGGTATGACTCAGTCGGTGAAGAAGACGACGTTTGGTTGGCTGGCGACTCAGGCTGGTTCCGCCATTACCACTTAACGTGTCGTGACCGCGCTCCTGTTTTATAAAAGAGTGCATCTCTAAAACGCCTCATTATAGTAGAAATATTTAATTTTAGTGCTTTATTTTTCGGTTTTACATTCTGTTTCATTGTGATGGACTGCTCACAAGAGTATGCAAGCCATTCTCGACAGCCAGCCTAGAAAATGCGAGCATCAGTTATTACATGAGTAGTATTGATCGAGTGCTAAAGGCTGGTTCACACCGGCGACTGGCACTGGTCGCGCGACCATTTGTGACTGGTCGCAAACGGTCGCATCGGTCGGAAAACGACTACTTTGGCTAGTTGCAACCTGACCAATTTTTCAGTCGCCCGACTTTAATCCCAAAGCTGCTCGAACCAATCAGCGATGCCCAGAGGTAACGCCAGCATTTCTTTATATCCAGGCTCTTTTTTTGTTTTTTCATCGCACTGCCTCCCTGTCGCCAGATACAAAGGAGTGCATTCCTCTAAGTCTTTGCCACCATGGCCACCGCGGAGTACTTGGTTTGGAGATGGCAGGGGGCAGCAGCTCAAGCCAAGTGTCGAACTTACGTGGCTGCATTCGCAAGAGGCTAAACACCCTCATAATAAAGATAAAATGTATTGTGCACTACTTTCTCTCTAATTAAGAATCGTTTTTGTCTTGAACTTGACTTGCCATCGCCTTCAATTCAACGCGTTTGTGCAGCATGCCTTGTCACTGCCTAAAGACAGAACATTTGAGACGTGTTTGTGCTGCATTGGAGGCGATGGCAAGTCAAGTTCAATTCAAGGAGCGTTTTTAAATATGTTACTTCCGGAAATAATCCTCGTCGTGTGAGCGCAGCTTAGGAGGCAGGCGCTTGCATGGCCGGCCAACTCTCGCGAGCGAAGGAATGGTCACACCCACCACCGGCTTTCTTCTTTCTTTGGAGGCTTCTGCGCTGCCAGCGCTGAGACCATGGCATAGCGCATCAGCGCCATGACAATATCTTGTTCTCCGCTCGAATCGAACCGTACGACGCTGCTAGGACTGCTACCCGAGAGCGAACGAAAACAATAAATGCGACGCGCTTAGTTCGCTTTCCTCACTTGGCTGGCGATGATCTCCTGATCAGCTTATCGGCACCGGTCTCCAGAGTTCTCGCTGATAACGAGATCTGGACGTGACTCTCTGGTTTTGTGCCTTCCGGTTGCTCGCATGCAGCCTCTGCCGGTGTGAACATCAGTAGCTTTTTGGTCGCCAATTGCGAATGATCGCACGACCGGTGCTAGTCGCTGGTGTGAACCGACCATAACTCTCACACTCAAACCTCAATAAAATGAACCAGAATATAATGAAATATTAGTTATGACAAAGTAAATATTAGAAATATTTCTTTCTAACAAATTTTCAGATATAACAAACTTATTTTCGTGTAAGATGTCGCTTTCTTATCATGAGGCTTGAGTGTAACAAGGTTTTGCACTAAATGTCAACAGCTGTCTACTGCATGGTGATGTATAGGTCCTTGCCCCCGACTACCCAAAAGCTTCCTGAACCTAACGTGATTTTGCAGTGCCTTCAGGATTGCAAGCATTGCAAGCTTTCTGTACCTGACCTAGTTTCACACTGCCTCTGTCATCGGCCCAACCTCCTTCATGCGATGATTTCATATGATGACACCGTCATGTGAAGTCATACAAAATTAACAATTGGTGACATCACGATAATCTGATTACCGTACGTGTTCTTTTGTGTCATTATTGTTAACATTAGAAACACTGACAATCACATTTGTTGTTTGACGGGAAATCTGAGGTGTTCGCCTTAAAGTGTAACTCTTAGTTTGAACAAGAATAATCAATTTCACAGCAGATTGCCGAATCTAGGCCACCTAGAAAACTGTGAATGGTTGAGGTTTGCTCCAAGCGCCACAGTGATCTCAGCTACTCACAATCGTTCCATGAACTCACTTCATTAATTTCCATTAATTATATACACATTAATTGACCTTTACTTTAAGGGGGCAGACTCATCTTAGACATTTTTTGTTTATCTCTTCACTGATCTTGATCAAAATGCACAGGCTTGTGCGTTTTTTTTTGTTGATGTCAAATATGTAATTACTTTCCTGTAACTCATTCTGTTCATGAAAAAGCCTAAGTTCACCTCCTATTGTTTAAGGCACCATAGAAAAAAGTGCTTAATTAAAAGTGATATTTAAGATAAGGCAACATAAACTAATTACTAGAAATTGAAAGCATGGAAGAGTTTTTTTTTTGTTTTTGGCCTTTTTTTCATTATTTTATAGCAAATTAAACTTTCCATTTTCAAAATCAGTTTTCATTATGTCACATTTTTAATGAATATTTAATTAAAAAGACTTTTGCTCTAAATTCCACTCCCATACTTGCATTCTATAAACGTACAGGTTCATTTTGCAAAAATAATTATTGTTGTGCCCGCCTTAGCTGCAGAGACCTCAAAATTGAACAGTCGTAAATTTACTGAGAAAAATGGAAAAACTGCTAACACCGAATTTCTTCGAAAAACACCAATCACGGTTTGCATGTTTTCCAATGCCCATAAAAGCACTCATAAATTGGTAGTAGAGCTTTAGACACAGGTGGTGGCAAATTATAAAGAAGCCCCGAAGTAGGTTCTCCATTCTTTTCCAGGTTCTGCATTGGGCTAGCACCAAGAATCGGGACAGTCAGAATGACATTACAAAAAAATTACCACTTCCTGGTGGCTGAAAATTTGCATAGAGACGGAGATATACTTGCAGAAACCAAATATGCCAATTTAAAAAAAATGCATCTTTTTGTCACTTTTGGTCCCAAAGACCAGTTTGCCCCCTTAAGTTAAGATATGCTCCGATATCCTATGTATTCAATATAACTCTTAACTTGAGCCACTGATTTCTGTTTTTAAGACGAGTTATACCTGAAAAACAGAAAGTGTGTTACTGCATATGCTTGAAAAACAAACAAACTTGATACTGGTGCCACTAAAAATGACTAACATACCAATGCTGTACTGGTCATGCATAGTTCCAAGAGGAGAAACTGTGCCATTCGTCCAACATTTTTTATGACAAGCAAATGTGTACATAGCCTGAAGGAAAAAAAAACGAGCTTAAACTATCACAGTGTTGTCTTATAGTGTCTAATGAAACATTACTTGCCTTGAATAAAAAGATGGATGTGCAGCTGCGAAAAGCTGCTACCATGAGCAGCTTGGGGAGGCAGCCATATTCTATGTGCGCAACATCGAGCAGACACAGAATGCATTAGAATAACTTCCACACAAAAAGTGATGTTTAAACTAATAGTATAGTGGAATGAAGTCTTTTCAGAGTGCCCATTATTCGTTTGGAGAGCACCAGTGATTTCATGCCAAAAATTAAAGGCACTTGAAGTGCATGCTAACTAGTTAACCAAGTTAGCTGCAAGCTGTGCACTAACATTTTGCTTGTTTCTTCAGCTTATCTGGATGATGACCACTGTGTGGAATGAAGGGCTGCAGCGATATATCGAGGGTGCCCTACCAAATGCCAAACGCTACCTCAACTGCGCCCTCCGCATCGTTGACATTCTGCCAACGCTAAGAGCCGCATACCAGCAGCGCCTTCTGTCGCGATATCAAGGGCTCTTTGAGGATGAAATGGATCAGCAGTCTACGACTAATGATGATTCTGCATAGTGCCTTAACTTTGCCAAACCTTAGTTCCTAGACTTTGTTATTTACCAAGTCAATGCGCTGTTATTTCCAGGTAGAACAAATGTCTCTACCCACGCTTATTCATTATTATTACTTGAAACTGATAAAGTACTTTATAATCATCCTTTATAACCATATTCATGAACGTGAACAGGCCATTATGAAAAACTTTTCAGTGGGGTTGGTGCGTTTGGCTAAATATGCACTCTTTTCGAGTTTTCAACAACTTTTTTTAACAAGATATTTGTGTGTGCATAAAGAGTTTTATGAAAACTGAGCTTCCGTGAATAGTCTGTCCTTTAAACCCTCATATACGAGATGAAGATGGGTTGATAAATAATATTTCCTTTTGCTTGGTTTACTATTCCTTTCTTATCATCCACCACACATGACTTTTCAATTATGACGGTGATTTGGGCACAGTGGAGCATTTGAATCACATAATACTACAGCCCAAATTGATGAATTGAGCTAAAGACTGAAGCCCTTTCTATTGCCATTGAAATTATATTGAGAAAGACTCAACTACATTTCTATTTGGGGTTCCAAGAAAAAACAAAATCTTTTAGTCATGAATAGTAATCAGAATAAGAATATAATATAAGAATAATAATCATATATGGCCTTTTACGTCCCAAAACCACGTTATGATTACGAGAGACTCGGTAGTGGAGGGCTCCAGAATCCTCAACAGCCTGGCGTTCTTGAACGTGCATTGACACAGCACAGTACACGGTCAAGTGAAGGAGAAAGACGTAGTGTATATACACAAGCACATTTATAGATCTACAGCTGTATATGCAGTTTTGTAGACAACCCATGCATAATTACGTGCTTCAAGGAAAACAAAATATGTCATCAGAAATGCCAGCTGTCGTAGATGTAAAATCTCTGCAACGTTATTAAGACTGTGGCACACAATGTAAAAGAAATCTGTCATTAGTAGAAGCACGTGAATAGTGAAACTTAGAACCGAATAGAATACGAACTGAACAGTCATCATACCAAATCGAATACTATTTGAATAGTTTTTAATAGTAAGGCAACAGGCTTAGGATTCTGTTACTTCATTTATAACAAATATTCACAAACTTCAACAAATTAGCGTTACTGATACACTCAACTGACAAAATATACAATTATGTTAACTGTGTCTAGCCCACATACAGCAACTACTACAACCTTCAAAGTGTTTTTTAATTAAAAGATGAACACAGCAGTTACTTCAGTATTCAAGGTAGTATTTTGTCACCATTTAAATAACACTCAGGTGCAAAAAATAAAGTTTCATGATGAACATCATCAAAAATCTCATAATGATGATATAGATCAAGGGCACATTCACTTCAGCGAGTGTGCAGTTTAAAGCAAGGATTCCTTAAAGGGACCATGCAACACTTTTCTGAGCAGCCGTGGAATGAGCTCACTAAAGACACTTATTGCCTAACGAATTTGCTGCCGCAAAAATTTCAAATTCGTCCTGTACGAGTAGTGTTACAAAAAGTTGTCCCAGAGTGCAATTGTATTCTCTCTTCTCTGGGCCCAACGAAAGCGCTTCAAGCTAAGCAGGGAGAGATAGCATGAGCAAATAAAATAAGTCACGAGCCCCATGTGAGCTTGAGCGCTTTTTCTTTTCTTTTTTTTTTTCTTGAAAGGCATGTCTTTTCAGTGGGATTGCATGTGCTCACGTGGACAAGTCGCGACTTCCTGCAGCGACCTCGGTAACGACTGAGCCCGCCACGCTCAGCAATGATCTTTGAGCCTGTAGCATCACTTGTCAAGAGAAAAGAATTTTTAGCCGACTTTAGGTTTTATTGTAAATTCCAGGCCACGTGCTGCACTATATTTGGCTTGCGTGTTCTTGGGAGCCTCTGCTATCAATCTACCGTGTTTTCTAACCTCGCTCGGAAAGAGTTGCAGGGCCCCTTTAATGTGATTGGTTAATGAGGCTCTAATAGCCCCGTAAAAGCTTGAACTGCACATATCTTTGTCATTCACTAGTTAAAATGCAAAATATAATCATTTGCTCTTCCAATTCTTTGTTCCTTTGAATTTCTTCTGTCAGTGCTGATTATTTGAAAAATATTGCAATTCGAATATGTGCTATTCAATTTGAGAAAAAAATTGTACGCTGTTTAATTCGTTCTTTGAAGTTATCGAATCTTCGCACACCCTTATCCATCTTGTGCAAAGACGTATGATGCATCATTTTGTCAGTAACAGCACCTGCAACTGGAAGCAACAGTAAAAGTACTTTGTTTTAGAATTGAAATGAAAGCAATGGAGTGCGAAGGAAACTCAATTGTTTAACATACACTTCTGCAGAATCTGTGCAAGTGGCAATAATAGTCTCACTCCATACAGCTATATCTTTTTATATCAGCGATGCTTTGTAATCCGATAACTACTTAATATATTATAACTTGTTTTAGATCCAATCAATTTTTTAGTAGAAAAAACAAGAGCAAACCCTCTTGTAAAGGCATAAAAAAGAAGTTAAAGTCCTGTAACTGCAAAATTAGTGGTGTATGACACTGCATTTATTTTGAAAATTCAGCATTTTTTTTATGTGCAAGCAAAGCATGGCCAGGGTGGCTAAAAATCGAGCTCATGTGAGTCTCCTCCTGAACACAATAGACCCTTCTCATAAAAGAGCACCCCAAACGCCCATTACGCAAACTACTCCTTGCCACCATGTATAGGGCAGTGGAGCAGACGACACTAACAGCGTTTGATGGTACACGTAAGAAGGCGGGACTTTCTTGCGCACTCAGAAACGTGCAGTCACAACGAGTAAATTAAAAGAAATACGAATATCTTACTGGTGTGAGCCGCGTTCTGCCTCAAATACCTCCACGAAGAAAGTAACGGAGCAATTTTTACATATCACGTTAAAGATACGGGCACTTTTGTGGAACTACTATCACTGGCGGTAGGATACACGTACGAAGTGCGTGCACAGACCACCTGCCCTATACATGGCGGCTTCTATGCCAGAACCCTTTGTAAAATCGAAACTGACGAAAAGCTCGTCGTCAGGTGGCGTATTTATGAAAAGGGTCTATGTCAGCACCACCTCGAAGTCTGAGAGCCCCCACAAAACATGGGCAGTGTGTTTAAGTTTATACTGAAATGAACTGTATAGTGAGCATTGGTCGGCAAACTCACACGAGCAGACCTACCCGGACCGAGATCAGGCCGCGAGGCAGAGAATTACATTTTGGATACATTTTGGAGAGCGAGTTAAGTGAGGTCCGTAACAAAATGCTCCTTGACTCGAAACTCGACTTCAAGGCATCTTTGAAGACTGTTTCTCACTGTGGTTTCTGCAACACAATAAGTTCCAAGGATTCCTTGAGGTCGAGTTTCGAGTCGAGGAGCGTTTGTGAATACGGGCCTTAAAATATACTTCTCGAGCGAGTCTGAGCGACCTCCACCTTTTACTGCCGACCTATCTTATGGAGTATTACTATCAGCCTTATACAGGCTTACATTATTACTTAAGTCTATTCACACATCTCCAAGCATTAGCGTCCATTCGCCACAACAATATTCATTGATTGAGGCGAGATGCAAAGAAGGGGGCACCATGACTTCCCCCTGTGAACTCTTTGACGGAAGTTCTTGAAAAGAACATCTCACTTGAGTAACGCCTTTCATAAAAATGTCATTACAGGATTGAAGCCACTTATAACTCGTATCTGAAGTAACATTTCAAAGGGCATATTGTACAGCATGATTATGCGAGATATTAACGTTAAAGGGCATCGACATCATGACTGAAAAACTAATATTATACTAAGAGACCCCCCCCAGTCAGCTCACTCAGGCCAAGCCGAGAGTCTCAGCAAGTCAGGCTGAGTAATACATTGGCGAGATTAAGTCCGACCAAGCCCTGCTAGAAAAAGTTTCAGCGAGTCTGGTTGAGAAAATATTAGAGAGTCTGAGTAAGCCCTCAGAGTAAAACATATTTTATAAGAGAGTCTGAGTGAACTTTTTTTCACCAACCTGAGACGATCACCCAAAAGAGTTCCAAAACACTCGTATTTTACAAAGCCATCATATGACATGTAATACAAAATTTTAGCAGGTTTGCTGCACTACAGCAAATTAATAAATTGTAGTTATCGCATTACGGCGTGGAAATTTATATTCATGTTGGAACCCATGTAATATCATTAAGTTATAGTGGCCAGTGGTACAAAAAACGACAATGAGCTGTTCTCGATGTGTGAAATGTATTTTGAGTTTCAGCTAGTATTCACACTAATAATATCTGGACTTCCAAGTCCCAAAACCACAATACGATTATGAGAGAAGCCACAGTGGAGGGCTTCAGAAATTTTGAACACCCGGTGTTTTTCATCGTGCACTGCCATCACACAGTACACGGCCATCTACCATTTCGCCTCCATCGAAATGCGACCGCCACGGCCAGGATCGAACCTGCGACCTTCGGGTCGGCAGCCGACCACTGTGACTGCTACACGACCGTGGCAGACCAACTTGCAATCAAGATGACCGAACCCACCCGAAACAGTTCCTTTCACAAAGTTTTTCTTCTTTTTTTAAAACACTGACAAACACAGACATTTGTTTTGCCAATACTCCTTTTTATTTCACCAATAATATCCCTATGAGATAAAGCATCTTTCCTTTTTACACTTTCTCAGTTTCCAATAGCATTTTTCCAACAGGCCAGATTTCAGTGCCAAATGCAGATTCTTGTTCACTCCCTTGTAAGAATGTAAAATAAAGACACAAATCTGAATGCCAGGATAGCATGAATAAACAACCATAGAAAATTGCTGAACTTGTGAACAAGGTAAATAAGGATCCCTTGAATATTTATAATCTGAATTGGCACCGGAAGCACAAATAAACGTATGACCCATAAAAACTAACCCACAGCTTGTGGATTACTAATTAAACATCTGTCAATGTAATATTAATAAAAAAAGAATGTCTATAACATTTAAAATTTTTTGTTTTATCTGCACATGCATACATTCACATACACACACATATTAACAAATAAAGCATTGCAGGCATTATGGTAATTTATGACTCTCCTGAAGCTCATTATCAAAAAATTTTTTTTAAGATACTACAAAATGCTAACAATTGCATCATACTGTTTTTGCATTTTGTTTTGTTTTTCACCTGGTGTACTTGGTGGCTGTTCCAAAAAGCTGTGGTCAAAAAGGACAGTTGGGTGAAATGCTCAAAAGTGACAACGGCTTGCAGTCTGAACAACCAAACTCTGTTGCAGTACAACCAACAAAAAAGCTGGTTGAGCTGTGCATGAACCAATCATCTTCAAGCTAAGTTTCAGCTACAGCCTGTTGCAGTAACCTATTTAATTCATGTGATTGCATACAGTGGTGAAACACTTTTCTCCCTTCTTAACGTTAAAGCTACCGGCTGTAACCAAGGTGCACCCTAGCCACCGTTGTGTAAAACACTGTGTGCTCATGGGCTCGACCAAAATAGGTTAGCTATGAGTGCAAAGCATTGTTGGGAGTTGCAACTGCATCATACAAATCTCACTGCACTGTTTTCTAGGCCTTGTGAGAAGTTCGCGAAATAGTCTGTAAGGAGCAAACTGAAACGGCCAGAGATACAACAGATGACTAATCAAATGTCTGCAAAGTGCATGCATATAATGTTTAATATTGCGATTTTTGTTTCGCATGTAGTTAGGGGGCTATCACTTGAAGCATAGCTGATGCAAAAGCCTACTCATCCTTAGGAAAAGGGCAATATGAAATGCCATCTATACTGCAACTTTTTTGTGCTTATAAATCAATCCTGGGAACAGCTCAGCCAAACAACCTCTAACAATAGAATAAAACTGCACATAACATATAGAGAAAATGCTGAATGACCAGTACACTTTGTTCATAAACCACATTTTGCGGGTGGACTGCAAAATGTTTCGCTTTTTTAAAATCTCTCGAAATGCTGGGCTTACAAAGGCACAAACATACACAGATACCCGAATACACATTGATATACCCAAACACACATCCATTCAAAGATTTGTACTTGTTGATCCGGAAGCTCAAAAAGTTGCGACCCAACGAGATGGGAAGTTAGCCCAATGAATTTTTTTTTCCCTAATCAAACTCTAGCTGGACAAGGGCACAAAGACTTGGCAGAACAAGACAAGGCCATGGCTTGGCTTAGGCTTGATTCATACAGCCATCAAACACTCGCTCACTTCACCTGTCACAACTTTTCACATTGCTGATGTCAACGGCATTGTCCCTGGCATGCCGTAATAAGATGTCACCTCATGACTATGCTGGTGCCGTCGTGGTGATGTGACAGAGGGTTTCAAGGCCGTATGACATGGTCCTTAGAGCAGTACCGAAGCCAAGGCAAGCGCTGCCCACTGCCAAGCCAACACTTGGCAAGCAAAAGCAGTCTTTTCCAACAACTTAGTTTGGTCCTATTAGAGACATATTAGAGACAGGCTTTTGCTCCACTTACATTCTCTGCTTTCACAATACTTAACAGATTTTACATTTTTTAACCTCTGATCAGCCTATACACAGTTGGGTGCCAAATCAAGCTGTCGGCAACAGCAGCACAACACTTAGACACTACTTCCCGCACTCACATTGAGATGGTAAACAACCATAATACAGAGTCCGCATGGCCACATGCCACTGTGGAAAATGGGGTGCTACAAAGAAAGAGGAAACTTTAACAGGCATACTCTATTACTGTGCACGTAAGCTTAAACTGCAGGTGCCGTTCCTAACCGCGGAGTTCTGTTGAAGCAATGCTCCATGTGGTATGTTTCTAGACTAATCGTTAAAAATATAAGGTTTCCCAACAGCCTTGGAACACAAAGCAGGGATTCCCATTCGCATCACCACAGGCATACTAGGTACACATATGTAATCCCATATCACCAAGTTGCCACAGTGGCATGCGACATCGGACAACACCTCATCTTGTGGGCAACACGTGAAGGTAGACAGCAAAGTCACCTGTGCAGCATATCACCACCAAGCAAAACATCTCCAAAAGTGCTAGACCACTGTTAAAAGCACACAGGTGAGACTGGCATGAAACTACGGGTCATGTAGTGGACATCTACTGCCTGTCAAACGCTCTGGACATCTTTATCATGAGCGCAGCAGCTGTTTAATAAATGATTTGTGGTGAAAACCAGAAAAAAAAAACAGAGAGGACACCATTCTGTTTCTACTTCTGGCCTTCTATGCCACTTTTGTTTTTTTCTTTTCTTGTTTTGTTTGTGCCACAAATCTTTTGTTAAGCTATGCACAATTCTCAGCCTTCTACAGAAGCCGTAGTTACAGGCAGTATCCCATGCACTTTTAACAACGGCCACACAGTCAAGTCATGACCGCATAACTCTATACACGGTCATTCACGATGCATGATCTTAACAACCAAGGAGCAAAATAACTCCATGATAGCTTGTGATCTTGCATTGGTCAAAGCTTCCAGCTCCATTGACAGTTAAATACTACAATGCCTTTTTGATGTTTGCAGTTTTGTTGTTTGAGCTCATGGCTGCAGGCGTAGAAGCTTTCATGTGAAGGCATGGTAGACGAAACAGTTTTTGAATTCAGGAGCACTGACACATTAAATAAGACTTTCTTGATTTGTGCAGTGATACTAAGTGGAAATGAGTACCAGCTTAAAAAATAAAAATAACAAATATTTTAGAGAGAAAGCGCCGTGAGCAAAAATGTGCCCCTGCTACCATAATCTACATACCAAATTATGTGCAGCAAATAATCAGTCTGCGGGAACACATGGTCACTGGAAGCCTTGACCAATCACGGGAGAGCACCCAAACTTCAGGTGCTACCTAAAAAAAAAGGTCTGCACTCCTGGGTCACTTGACCACAGGTTGCCTGCCACAATTCTGATAAGAAAACCTTAAGGCTAACTCAGTGGCAAGAATTAAAAAGTTCAAATCTCTTTGAAACAAAGTTAGTGAAATGTGACTGCAAGGAAGAGAATGAAAAAAATTGACTGTGACATATTAACACAATGACAATGGAAGGAAAAGCAAATGCACAAATTATCCAAAAATTCTCCAAACCACTAAAAATGAACAGTACAACACTATGCTAACTATAGATGCACAAGAACAGTACAGTGTTTTTGTTTTTGTTTTTTTGCATGCGGTGCATACCTTTACTAGAAATAGCTAGAAACACCTTACCTGTGAGGGCACGATGTGCCAAGCTTTAAGAATGACAACAAGGTGTTCCTAGTCATTAGGTTTGCAAGCAAACGACTTGCAAAATGTTGGAGCTGACAAGAGTTTCGGTTGTCAAGGTCAGACGTATCAAGCCATCCAAAAGACACCTCATAATTGACCAGGCTTTTTTTTCCTCTGATGTTCCACCAACAAGCAGCCTCCAACACATGCCAGTCAGTCTCGGACAACAGCAAATTTTAAGTAGTTCCCTGACAGTTGTTAAAAAAAAAAAACACCACATCTTTTAAACTAGAACCCTGTTCCGTGTGTACTCCAACACACACAAAAAAGGTTTTTGCCCAGAGTTTAACAGGAAGGTCTGCCGATAAGGGACGGACTGGCGGGATAGTTACTCTGGTGAGGAACTTTCGTTTCAAGGAAATGGTCGCAGTGGCATATCGGTTTGGACTTTGCTGCTTTAACTTTCTACCCACAACTTTGATGAAGTGTGAAACTGCTACCACAGCATGACATGATGGCTGATACCAATGTCAATGGTTACACTGTTCGTAACACGAAGCCACTTCAAGTCCGATGTCCCGTCACTGCACCTCGTCTTTGCCAGCTTGGATTCAATGCAGCTGACATGATGAAAACATCATCTTTTGCAGAGTTATGCAGATATCCCGTAAGCGCTCCAACAGTAATTACACGTATTCTTTAAACTCGATAGCTTTGTCCCTCGTCGAATCTTATCGTTATCTTGGAGTCACAATAAACAAAAAATTGACATGGTCCGATCATATCACATAATTAGCAGCCGACACTACTAAATCACTTGGTTACATCAGACGTTCCCTTTCCTTGTGTCCCTCATCCACGCGAAAACTGGCTTATGAAACATTTATACGAAGTAAGCTTGAATATGCCTCAGCTATTTGGAGCCCTCATCAAGCATACCTCATTAACACTTTAGAATCTATACAGCACCGTGCGGCCAGATTCATCTCTTCTAGGTACGGCCGTGATGAAAGCATCAGTGCCATAAAGTCATCATTGGGACTCGAGTCATTGTCGTTCGGTCGGAAGATTGCAGGGCTGTGCTTGTTTTATAGGCTTTACTATAACTTCCCACATCTTCACGGTAAACTCTTTATCCCGCCAAGCCGTACATCTCGTCGCCTTTTTAACTCGTGCAGCGTCCAGCGCTTGCACGGTTCTACGTCTTCTTTTAATCAATCTTTTTTGCCAACAGCCATTGCAGAATGGAACACTTTGCCAGACTGTGTTGTCGTTGAGCGAAACCCTATTGCGTTTAAGCAGTTGCTCACTGATCATCTTACGCTGTAAAATTCTTTTATATGCCTGATTCAAATTGTAACATTTTTTTTTGTGCTTTTAAATAAGTCTGCATTTCTATGTGTTATGTTTCAGTATTGTGATCCGATATGTTTTGTAACTCCTTATGTAACCTCCCCCCCCTTATGTAATACCCCGAGAGGGGCCTTTAAGGGAAAAATAAATGATGAAGATGATGATGATCTTTACGGTATGCAAGATGTGCTGTTAGTTTACAGATTCATTGGATGGCATGGACAAGTGTAGGATGATGCACGTATGTGTCAAGAGAGCAGTGCTACAACATTGACAAAATGACTCTTAATGACCCAACACCACTCCTTAGCAGCCAACACAGCCCTGTTAAGAAGCCAAATTTTTGCATCAAAAACTTGAAATCATGTGACTTGTTCCTTGCAAGACAGCATTTTGATAATGATATGAAGTAACATGGGACTATATTTATTAACCCACTAGAAATGAGCTATAACCGATTCTGACTCCGGTTTTTAAAAGCTCTCAAATATCAGGAACTTGACAGCCCAGCGTAGTCGCAGTGTTCATTTCTTGCTGAAGAAATCACATTACCATAATGTGAAAGACTCTCACATCACTTTTCGGTTCTCCTAGAGGCATTCACACACCTCTGTTAATGACACATGTACACCTGTTTGCCACTAGAAACAAGGCACAGGTCTGTGTCAAAACGTGCTAAACCACATGCACGAGAGGCTTTAAATGAGTAACATGAATGAATAGGTGCGACCAAAACGAAAAACAAACACTGACAGCTAACCCCTGATTTGTAGTGCCGGCGTGACTATAAACTATAAAATGCGGTCACAACACAATTTATCATTGCTGCTACTTGCAGCTCTTTTTGCTGAAGCCACTAGAGAACTTTTGTAATCACAGAGAAAGAAAGAAAAGTAACGGCTAAGTCACCATATGCCATGACACGTCCTCACAGACACAAGGAGCACAGCTGGAGGGAGGAGGCAGGGCGATTCTTCAATGCCCCAAGCATCGCAGTCACGTCACCACAAGCGCATGGCTGCAACATCACAGTCCACACAAACATAAGATGAAGCGGCATGCTTAAGTCCAGCAGCTTGCGAATGAGGAGATAGTCACAAGCTTCAGACATGGAGCAGGTAGCTAACAAAGTGACAGCATTGTGACCAGATAACAAGATCTTGTCCCAGTCGTTGAAAAGACGGCAGCGTCGATGAATGAACGGTGAGGTCAACACGTGGCAAACATCCACGCTCGCTGCTGCCTTTTGCATGAACTCCAGTGAAAAGGTTTGACAAAGCTTTGAGAAGTCCCTCACTTCTGTGGTGAGCGGTACTTGCAGAAGTTGCCACATGGTTATTTGATGACAAATGTGACTTCAGCAGACGCGAGTTGTGTTGACCTATGAGGCGTGCAACTTATGCTACTCCGTCCTGTCTCTGGCAATCTTGCAGTCACCGGATGAACAACACTGATGCCCCGTGGAGAGGCCATCCTCAAACGTGGTTGCAAAGGTTCGTTGAGCAGGTATGTACATATTCACAGTCGACATACTCACAAGGAGCAATAGGCTTGTGTGTCACCCCCTCCCCCATAAAAAGAACACACACACACACACAGAAGTACGCACTCACACAGATGCGCACACACTAGCTGGATCCTCCCTGCTTACATAGGCGATCCTTTCCGCCCACATAATAGCATTGCACAAAGTAGCTTAATGTGTCAAATTTCAAAAAGACTCGATGCGATGAAGACACGTGAAAAGCTTGTACAACCATGACAATGTTGGAGAGATAAAATATACACGACAAGCTTAAGGGTCAGCGAGACGTGCATATGTTGATTAGAAATTGCTGCGAAAATGAAATTATGCATTGGCAGGCTTAGCACATAGGAGCAATCAATGCAAAGAATATGCACAAGTACAGAATGAGGATGTGCTGTGCTTCAAAATAGGTTGGGGAAGACAAAAGTATGTAGTTCACAATGCAGCTATTTACAACACTTTCACACAAAAATGCACAAAAAGAGCCGGTAACGCACGAATGAGCTTGATGTGCAACTCCTGCAAATGAGACTGCCCTCAGTACAACACTGTCAAAGTACAACAGGTGGGTGATGGCACAACTTTCTTTTTCAAAAGCAGCTAACTGAAAGCACTGCACTTATCCACAAGCTCTCGACAAGTTATAGCAATGGGCAGCAGCTTATCTACATTTTGATAAATATGCCTCTAACCGACACCTCGTTGAGAATAAATATCTGCTGAAAATGATCTTGTAAGTGCAAATGATTTACAATTTTTACCCTTTACATGATAAAAACAGCAGAAGTAATGAAAAAACTGCTTTTTGGCAGGTCTTCTCATTAATTCGAAACATGAACTGCCATGTTACCCACATGACCTCCGATTATACGAAGATTAACAGAACAAGTTTAGAGAGCATGTGAAACGTGAACATGTGACAAAGCCTAACTTACAGGAACCTGCAGTTGTAAGTTATCTGAAATGTACTGCACAATCTCCTTGTTAAAAGAAAAGCTACTCGCGGGTCAGGATGAGAACTTTGAAACCCCCACCATGTGCTCAAAATGGAGGGTGAAGCCCTGGGCTGGAACTGTATGTCATCATATACCACCAGAAGCTGCACACGTATCACAATCGTGACTACCACTGATCGAGGACCTTGAGGTGCGATTTTTCAAATGCCAACCCCCGCAGCTAACACAACTGTAACAGTGCAACATTCAAAACAAAGGATAGCAAAAAATGCTGTCCTTATTGTTTACACATGTCAATGTAGGTGCTGTTCCATAATATAGGGCACACAGCAACTTTGTCTTAGTCACGCTTAGATTTTTTGAAAATGTGTTTTTTGCCAACTTGCACAAGTTAGAAACACCATCTAAGATACCACACAGTGCTAATCCTGCCTCTTGGGAGAGCTCTGTGTAGACAGCTAAACTGAAGAATGCCAATGGTTTTAATATTCCCAAGCAAAGCATTTCAATCGAAAAAAGAAACCCTAGACTATAATCGGAGTGGCACCTGGATGACTTAAATTTAGCACTGCCCCACTTCTGTGACAAACGTAATGTACAAACAAATGATTTTATTTGCCTGTCTCACATTTCTTAGCTACTGCAGAACATGTAAGACATTACAGCTTCTAAATGCTATGGCTAGCCTTTTGCCTGCCTCGATATGTCTGCGAGCCTTTCGTATACACTGCCAGTGCAAACAATAGACAAACTGAGGAAGAACACCTCTTGCAATGTGTAGAACATGCGCCATGTCTTCCCAAGTGCACATAGGTTATCCCTGTGTTCATACGTATTTCTAAAATTCACCTGCAGGTGGCATACCCACAACTGTTACTTCTACAGGTATCAAGTTTCGACAGCAACACACTAATCTTTCTCTCATAATTCAGCAACTTACTCTAATGTCAAGGTCATTTGCACAATTCTTAGCCAATGAGCACCATGAGTTGCAGCAGAGTAGCACTGTGAAGTGCTTTGCCCTGGTGCTTATACGAGTAGTATGGTGCTCAACTAAAATTAGCTAAAACGTAGACTGAAGTCCTACTGCTTTGAAGTAGTTAGAATTCTAAATTCTGCAAAGCTGGTATGACAGAGTGAAGCACACATTATAACTTGCAGCAGGAACATTGCACCATTAAGTCACCCGACTTTCTTTGAATTCACTTAGTGACTATGTACATACGGGGGCGCCTGGCCCCATGGAAACTAATTGAGACACGCTAAATGAGAACACTGAAGCAATCCGTCACGAAAGTATTACATACTCTGCAGTTGTCTGCATGCCCTACCTATGCATCATGATCTCTTCCATATGTCATTTGCAGAATGCTTGATTCTGGGCGTTAATCTCAATTTAAAGACCATCTTTGCATTAGAAGGGTCACAATTTGAAGGATGTGACTTCACTGAACAATTAGCATTATTTTTTTGTGTACATCTCCTGTTTCTAACCCTGCGTGTCTGGAACTTACTCAATCTACGCAATTTTTTCTAGAGTTCGACAACAACGTAAGTATATTACTGGCCGTAGAACAACAGAGAATTTGTGATAACATATCCAGTTTCTCTACTCGCATCTTAGGTTCGATGCCCAATTTACATTCCAAGTAATGTGTAAGCCTTTCAGGGTACATTTCCACAAAAATACACCCTAATTATTAATCCTATAAGCCAACTAATTACCTGTCAGGACGCTCAGATGTTTACGGTGATGCTGATGAATAACTAAAGCACGTGGAACACTTCAGAAATGCGTGTACAACTGATGATGATCACTGCCATGATGAACTTGACTCTAAACACCATGTATTTCTCGTAAGACTTACACCCTCAATAATGCGTGTTCGCTTAAATATCATGGGTCTGTGGTATGAGGTGTCAAAGGAGTGTCATTAAATTTGCGAGCCCATTATCGCAAAAAACAACAGAGCTTGCCTACAAGAGCAGAGCCACATAAAAAGGGACAACATGCACTTTTCTTTCAGTTTGCTGCTTGTGAGAGATCCAGCATCTACTGGATGGAGTGAACATGTACACACACACACACACACTATGTACACTGTACATTAATTACATCATGTACAAAAACCCACACTGTCGCGTGTGCGACGTAAACCAGTGCTAGTGTCACACACGGGAGTGTATACATACAAGTGGTATCTATCCACTGTGACAAAAAAAAAATCTGGTGAGTGAAGTAAAGACAGTAGTACAATCACGAGGCAAGTCATCTAGAGCACTCGTACGCTTTTGACATTTTTTTCTTGCCAACACGTAATGAAACGACCATGAAACGTAAGAAGTACAAGAAAAAAAAAAAAAGAAATGTGAGCTGCAGCCACACACAAACATGCATGTAGCACCATTTTACTTTGCACTGCGACCCTCATTCTCACCCATTAATTACTTCATTAACTATGTGGCTTCAACGAGCCAAGACTAGCTTGTCAGGATGTCTCTCTCGGCCTCAGTGGCATTGGCAAACAGTGCCAATAGCCCAAAACAACAGAAATGATGAGAAATGCAAGCCCCCACAAGATGTAATATTGCCTTCAAGACAGGAAGAGCCAGTGGTATGCTTGAAGTGCACTGGCCTACTTCGCGAAAGAAGGAAATAATCAGAGTGAGCATCTTGCCTCACGGCATATGCTTGCAAATCTAGAATTCACTCATTCGCACACCCTGTTAGACCGCGCCTTTTCCCCTTCAGCTTCGAACGAAAATTAAAGAGCTTAACATTACAAATGCCTGCTTGAAACCATGCCTCGCCCATACAACCACTGACAAACGAGACCGTAAGCGTGAGGCCCAATTTCCAAGCAGCAGTCACACAATGCAGAAACATCGTCCATGAAGTCAGCAGGTGCAATCGTGAATGACAGGTGAATGGCCTAACAAGAGTTGGAACACCAACTTAGGTTCCGACAACTTGCCATAACCGCCATGCACAGACCGTGGAGGCCTAATCGTAAGAATGACTGACAAATGATCCTCGGAGAAGTTACCCTACTCAAGTTCGTGAACTTCTCTCCCGAAAACCAATGCTGTGAAGATCACACAACTACCAGTTACTAAAGGGGACGGTCAGAGGTGGTGCCACCAACATAATGCTCATGACCTCGGGAATTGAGCTTTCCACTGAGCATAGTGACAAGCAGTACAAAGTAACAGTACTTCTAAAATGAAAAACCTTTCACTCACACCACGAAAAAAAAAAATGCTAATGATAAAAGAGACAGCAATACCAAACAGCACCACTAGATGAACGATATACCAGCTTGGTTTCGTCCTCTCGCTCACACGCCTCATTTTCTCTAATGAGACCCTCGTGCACACGCTGCCTCTATCTAAAACACGGAGTGGATTCTGTAATCTTGCTTTGAGACAGAGGTGGCGTGAACGTGACACACTAAACAACATTCTAGACAAAACGAACACATACACACATTGGCTCGAAGGAACAACTCTAAGTGCTCAAACGTTAGCCACTTTTCATCGTTGACGATCATGTCAACAAAGATTAGCGAACAACAAAAATTAGAGAACAGCCAATATGCCCCCATCTAAACTGAGGCAGAGGCAAGTTGATTAAAGAAAAAAAAGTTTTGAAAACGAAAGTGATGGTATGATAAGACGAAAGTGATCAGAGGACCATTTTGCATTCAAGCGGAAGAAGAATATAAAGTACGATAGGGTCCGACACGCCTGCATATGAAACAAAATCGCACAAGATGAGAAAGAACGTGCCTGGCTGCAGAACAGAGGTGGAAGTTGAAATCCTGAAACCCGCCTTTTCAACAAGCTCGCTAAGGAAGTGGGTCAATCCTTCAGGGCAAGTAAAATTGAATCGAACAATGAATTAAAATCAAACAGCAGCTGATTGCAGTCAAAGATAAAATCATGAGTTCCATATCTGCAGTAAACTTGCTTCTCAAAGTTGTAATGTTGAAGCAAGAAATCTGCCTCTCTAGGATGGGAAATGTTGAGGTGCACTGGTAAAAGGAAGGAACCAATTCTTCTGAGCTTGAGACTTCAAAGACACCCGACTATATAATGAAACAAGACGTTCCATGCATAATTCCTAGTGGATTTCCTCATGAGGAGTAGCTCATCTCTATCAAAATGACCTGAAGAATTTGACTTAAAAACCAAGTGCACATGCATAAGCACTGAAAAGACTTGGGCTGGTTCAAAATGGTCTTCAGCGAAAGATTGATGGTTTGCAAGAAGCAATATGTGGCCTCTATCGCTGCGGCTTTTCGTTTGCCAGAATCCTCTGGCAACTGAATTGCGCAGGCTCAAGTCAAAAGCTGCCTGCATCGCGCAAACTTCTCTACCTGCGCTTCGCAAGTAATTCTACTGAGGCCGGACATTAGCCGCTATTCCAATCGCACCAAGTTTTCGCACCGACACTAGTTGCATCGGTTTGATTGCACCTCGCCCAAGCAAATTAAATGCATGCATGACGATGGGACTCATTAGTAAGGATCTTTCTGGAAAGCAGCTCGCATGTAACAAGAACACGACACTGGTCAGCTATTTTGTTGCCGTTGCAGTGTCTTCTATTCAGACTGTTCAGACACTTTAACTTGCCCTGGCCACCTCATTAAACAAGTCATTTTGTACATACTTGCCAAAGCCTCGATGGAGACCCTCGCTTTAAGGCAACACTGAACTTGCCGCTTCCTCACCTGAATGTGATCCCTTTAGGACGCCTTCACAAAGTAAGGAATGGTGATATGCATGAAACTGTTATTCCAGGGTATCCGCAATTCCTACCTAAACAACTACGTGATGAAATTACAACCCCCTAATTTAATGCCAAATGTGTGCACACAAATCGAAAGCAAAAATGTCAGCCTGCAAAGAATCACCCAAAAAGAAAAGATGGGAGATTCATCACTACTGGCTAATTCACTGTGCAGACTGCGCACGCTATGTAAATGACCTGAACCGCTTTTAAAAGAAATATCAGTAGAGTTAAGAAAAACAGATTAAAGAAAGCTTAAAAACACCTCTGATCTGCAGAATCAGGCAACACTGCTGCACCCAATACTACTTCAGCAAGCAATCAGCAATAAACCCCAGACACAGGAAAACCAACGCGCTTATTATGTCTCATATGCTACAGAATGGTGACAGCAATGTGTTTTAAATGAAAGAAGCGACAAAAGTTGATGAAACGCTCCTCGATTTGCAGCTCTGTTGGAGGTGCCTGCTAAGGTCGTGCAGCGACTCAGTCAATCCAGAACGATCTCTACTTTAGAAAGAAGAAACCTTCTGCTCTTGAGAATGTAAGTAATCATCAAGATAAATTTAGTGCTGCATGTGCAAGTTGAAACTTGTACATCAAAAGTATGCTCATGACAGTAAAAAAAATATGTCACTAGAAATTACCAACGGCATTGGAGCGCCACGAATTCTTTTCGTACGTCACAAAAAATGGAATTGCATGAACACACCAGTGCCCACTCCTTTAGCGAACACTGGCAGTACATTAAAGCCCGTCATGTTCTGCACATGCACAAACCTGTCTTAAAAAATTACTTTCATTGTGATGGCTGTGATCAGTGATGCAAAAAGCCGATAGGCATGATGAAATCACACTAATTGCTTGCCCTTTGTTATCACAAATGGGGGCGACACATCGGTCTTTGTCAAGGAAATTTATGCACCGAGGGCAGACGACTGGTAATTAAAAAAAAATTTCGACAATACTAGGCATGAACTGAGAGTGGCCTCTATAATTACAAATGGGTTTCATCTAACAGATCTCCTGAATTTGAATAAAGCCGTCACTTAAAAGAGACACTGCACATTATGCAATGCTTCTCGGAGGTTCCCACAGCGATTCAAACCGAGCTAACGTTCGACACCATTCATTTTGAGCATAAAGTGAAGGCGACTCCCGAAAAATGAAGGTGGCCTGTAGGATTGAAGCACATTTGTAAACACAGTGGTCAGTGTAGGCGCACCAAGCACGTCTGCACGAAACAGCGGCGGCAAGGCAAGCACCTCTCGCAGAGCTGCAATAAAGGCACAACGGCCACAAAAACGCAACGATTCAAACTCCCAAGCTGAAGTTGATCCCTATACTAAACACCTTCGTGTAGCTGCACTCGTAATGTTTCCATAGAGGTAGAAGCACCGTGCCACCCAATGGTGCAACTAACGTCTTCTGCCAGCTATGCTGTGCAGGCTCACAAGGTTACGTCGAGGTTCGGCAAGCGTCCGTCCTTGCCTGCTTGAGCACACCCGAGAATGTGCGGCTGAAACGCGTGCTCAGCACTTGTCCATAAGAGCACCTTCAAACAGTCTCAGAACGCCTCCTGCGGAAGATGAGGTGCCGTGGACTATCCGCAAGGCACAAGAGCCGTGCAAGCACGGCTCTGCGACATTTGTTTTCACAAGAGGGTTCCCATAGATGAGCCATTGCCAGTCGGCGTGTTTAGGTTGAACCGGCTTTTCAGGCTCCCCACGTATGCCTCGTGCAGCTTCACCAAGAAACTGTCGTCCGTCTGGAACGAGCAATCATAAAGAATATGTGTTTCAAGGGGAACCCCGTCTCAGATACGTATCTCTACTTTTGAGCAGATTTTTATGAATCTTTCGCAGCTTACGTATTTATATGTCCTGGTTACAAATTTGAAATTGTTTTCTTTTACTGAAATTGCAGTTTCAAAAGTATTCAAAATGTCATGTACCCTGATAAAAGTAAGACTTACAGTAGATTCTCATTAAATAGAACCTTAAGGGGGGACGCGGCACTTCGGGACCGAAAATCAGCCAAAAAATCGAGTTTTCGCGGACCTTCTTTTCGCGTTCCCGACATCATTGCGCACCTATTTACAAAATTTCATAGCCGAATACCATCAACTTTTATCGTTATTCAACTTTAAAAAACCGAAAACGGGCGTCCTGCCCTTTAAATTGAGGGCGAATAGCGCAAGTTTCGGCTCTACGATACGCGGGAACTACGCGCTCGATCGGCGCCATTTTGGTCTTGTTTGAAAGAACACGTTTTCAGCTGTTTTTTTTATTCAGTAAGAAACATTGAGCGTTTCCCCGGCTCGAAAAACGGGGCCTCAAAGACGAAGAGCCGCGCTCACTGCCATTGGCTAAACGGCGCACGTGACTGAAATGGCGCTTTCCGGTTGGCTGGAAGCTCGCGGCTTGCGCCTGCATACGCGACCCGACGCCATTTTGAAAGGGTTACCGCTGTGACGCCTCGAAATCGGCAGAGCACTCTGAAGCTTCTGATCGCATCGCCATGCCTGGAAACGCAAAAAAGTATCGGACCGTGCACGCATTTGGTCGCAGGAAACGCAAAGGTCGTGGGAGAAAGTCTACGAAGTCATCAGAGCCCTTGGTTGACTCCGACGAACGATGTGTCGACGCTCCGCGGCCGTTCAGCGATGGTGCGACTGAGCGCGTTGCCTCCGACGACGATGACGGTGAAGCGAACTCCGGACGA
The DNA here is from genome assembly GCA_013436015.1 of Rhipicephalus annulatus. NCBI lineage: Eukaryota > Metazoa > Arthropoda > Arachnida > Ixodida > Ixodidae > Rhipicephalus > Rhipicephalus annulatus. The sequence continues at coordinate 81,457 of WOVY01011132.1, read as the reverse complement.
CTACGAATCGACGCCAAGGTGGTGACAAACGCCGAAGTTGAAGAAAATCATGCCCGGGAGAAAGCGACGCTCGACCGGCTTTCATCGGCGCCAGCAACTGCACGGAAAATTGACTTTTTCACCGCGAGTTGTAGCGAGGCAACCGCACAGGACTCGGACCACGCTGCTCCTTATCTGCTTATGCATCTAGATATCCTAAACGCGATAATGGGTGCCTTGTGTTGCAAAGCCTGCCACGGACCGGCTACGATCGTCAGAGGGGATCGGGACTACGGACTTGCCGTGAAAGTGCTAGTGCAGTGTGAAAGGTGCGGCGAGATCGCGAATGAATGGACTTCGCCCCGCGCGAACGGCACGAAAACGTGCAATCCGTTTGAAGTAAATCTTCTCGCTTCGAGGGCGATGGTGGCTACCGGCAACGGCCAAACGAAAATGAACGATATTTTCGCAACAATTGGCATCTCACACCGCGGTATGCACCACAAGACGTTTCAGCGGCATTTGAAGAACACGCTGGCACCCGCTGCAACGCGAGCGGCTGAGTGCGCTATGAGCGAATGTGCGGAAAAGGTTAGAACAATTTATGATGACTTGTGCTTCGGCCACCGGGGCAATATTGCCGTTAGCTACGACGGCACGTGGAAGACGCGAGGCCATTCTTCCCACATCGGCGTGGGTACAGTTATCGAATTATTTAGTGGCTACGTGTTGGACTACGTCGTTCTTTCCAACTTTTGCCTAGGCTGCGAGGTGGGCCCAAAGCCTAGTAGTGAGGGCTATCAAGAATGGAAGGCTAACCACAAATGCCAAAAAAATACGAACAGCAAAGCGGGGCAAATGGAAGTGGAGGCGGCTCTAATTCTATTTCAGAGGTCGCTTGAACGCCATGGCCTGCGCTACACAACTATGCTGTCTGATGGAGACTCTAGGACATTTTGCGCCATACAAGACGCCAAGGTGTATGGTTACATTGACGTGCAGAAGGAAGACTGTATGAATCATGTACAGAAACGGATGGGCACCGCATTGAGAAACCTGGTGCAGAAACAAAAGTGCGATGGGAAAAGAGGCCTTGGTGGGAAAGGCAGGCTCACAGGTGAGCTGATCACCAGGCTGAGCACATATTATGGCCGGGCACTGAAATCGCATGAAGGTGACGTGGGCGAGATGCAAAAGGCTGTGATGGCCACATACCGCCACGTCACCTCCACTGATGAATGCTCGGACCACAGTCTGTGCCCAGCTGGTGAAACTTCATGGTGTCGGCACAATGCCGCAAAAGCAAAGGGTGAGCCCGACCACAGGCATGCCTACAATCTACCGAAAGACGTGGCAGAGGCATTACTACCGGTTTATACCCGGCTTTCAGAAAGAGCCCTGCTTCAGAGGTGCGAACGCGGCAAAACGCAGAACTCCAACGAGAGCCTACATTCGGTAATCTGGAGTTTGGCCCCCAAGGAGCACCATGCGTCCCTGTTCGCTGTTGAAGCAGCTGTTGCAGAAGCAGTGCTGCGCTTCAACACGGGCAATTTGAATTCTGCAACGGCAATCTTAGGTGAAATGGAAATGAATGCGACAAGTACTGGTGCCAGAAGAGCGAGAGAAAAAGACCACCGTCGCAGCATTGTCTCCAACAAGAAAAGAACAGCCTCATTGGAACTCCGGAAGCTAGTGAAGAGGAGGCATGAGCACAGAATGCATTCAGACTATGCTTCTGGTGCGTTTTGAGGTTGTCTTGTTGCATCTTCTGCAATAAAAATGTGTGCCCACGTTTTTTCTCGATTTCTCAAAACGACAATTTTCATGTGCTTCCCATTATGCCGGAGCAATATCTCTTGTTCTATCTGGGTTATCATTACGATTTCTTTTTTGTTTCGAAGATAAATGCAGGGGATGTGTCGTAAAGTAAGTTTTATTGTAATAATTTTTGGAGAAAATTCTCTAAATGGATCTTTTGTTTCAAGTGTAGATGGGGAAATTTTTCATGTCATATTCAACATCCCACAACTTTGCTTCGAAATAGCCCAGAACAATGATTTATACTTTATTGCACACTGTGAACATACCGAATTGGTTCTATAGGTTGCACATCAATATCCAAGTTACAGTTAATTAGCTAATTATGCCTTAATTGAAAAAGTCGCAGTTCATTATATCTTTAAAACTAATTGTCACAGCAAAAAAAGAATTAGATTTTTGAAATCAGCAGTAAAATCTACATAGGCTCTCCAAATTTGACTGAGGTACTCGCAAAAATAAAAGAGTTTTTGGAAGGTGTAGCATCCCCCCTTAAGGGACCGAGAAAATATGTTCCATTTACCGGGACATCAGTAAGGGTGCAGAGTAGAAGTACGAAATCAATCTTGTCAGAAGCACTAGTTCCATTTAAGGGGGGACGCGGGTCTTACAACGACCGAAAATGGACCGAAAATGGAAAAAAAAAAGAAATTGTTTGCAAAACTTATTTGTGGGATGCTTGTGATTCTGAGCACTTACTCTCCAACTGCTAACGCTAAATTCACTCAGGAAATGCAATAAAATGGGCTTTCAAAGCACCCCGGCAGCAGTACAATGCCCCTGAACGAACGAAATTTGTTAGAAGTTCATGCGCGCCACGAGCGTTGCAGCGGGCTGAGCACCGTTTACTTGAACTGGTTTTGAAGCCGTTTCTTTTGTGCGCAATTTGCCCCATCTCAAAATGGCGCCGTTCAAGCAGAATGGCCGCCATCGCTGGTTTTCTGCAGGTCATTCCTAGGTTGCTGATTGGCTCTCACTCAGTGCGAATTTCGAAAGCACCGTACCGCGTCTCCCACTGGCTAATGTGGCCGGCGCCCTTTTCAAGAACGCCGTCTCGCGTTTCCCATTGGCTGGTGTGAGCGATGCGCAATTTTTTTTTCTTGCGCGTTCGCCGCCCGTGGCTGTCCGACCACGTGCGTCTGCTTTTGTGCTCATGCGCGTTTCTCGATGCACCGTACTTCTGCCTTGCGCTGGTAGACTTTCCACACGATCGAGATGCGCGGAGACTCTCGTCTGAAACCGTCCTTGCAACAAGCTTTTGGAAGCAGTAAAAAGCGGGCTTGGAACAAGGAGGCGCAGGCTAAAAGTACACCGTCGGGACGAAAGTTTGGTGGAGTCGGTGCTCACACATTTATAATCTGCTCCGCGTAGAAGTAACTTAAGTGCGTATGCAAAACGATCACGCGAGCAGCGGAACTTGAATTGCATCTCGCGCTCGGCTTACGAAGTCGATTGAGCGAAGGGTAAGAATGCGTCCACTTGATTTCATTGCGATCTTGCAACCGATCTAACCGCATCTTGGTAAAGTGCACTCATCAGAAACGCTAAATCTATGCAATTTTCTGCACTGTTTTGGGACGCTACGTCTGCGCGTGGCTGAGTGTAAGCAATGCTCAGCTCATAGTGACCTATTACATAGGGCAGCATGCTGTCTTAACATCCAGGTGGTTATTTATTAAGATCTAGCCACTTAATTAATGCAAATCTAGTTCTCATTAATTTACAAGGAAACAGTGGCTTTAGTCTCATACCCCACGGTTTTTGTAAGATAAATACATTTCAGAATTATGGAGCATCAACACAACTAAAATTTTTATATGATTATGTATATCAGCATCAATATAAATAGTGACTCCACATGGCAGGTCTCTGGCTGAAGCTGCATCTTAAACTGCACTAAAAAATGATGATGGAAAGTGTTGTGTTGGGGGCTGGCTGGTCCCAACGAAGCAGAAGAAGAAGAAGACGGCCGACGGAGACGTACGCGGCCGGCGGGGACACCGACCAGCCCGAACACGCGGGTTGGCGCGCTGCGCCGAAGAAGGAACAACAACCGCACTCTACGGTTACCCAACACACACTGCTTTTATTTTACAGTCGCCTCGGAATGATGCCAGAGCGGCGCCCCCTGGCATCCTCACATGTCAATCCGAAACCGAAAACCCAAAACACAACAGAAAGTGCCTTAATAACCCATAATTAATAAGACTTCACTTATTTTCTCATAATCTGAGAACTAATTGAAGTACAATAAAACTAATTACATTTCTGAAAACAGTAGAAAGAAACACATATACAGCACCTAATTTCATTAAAATATCTATAATTATAAGAAATCTGTACTTTTGAAAGACCAATGTCTCCTTTTAAGCAACACACACAGTTGGGTAGCAGGTTGTTCCTGCGATGACTGTGCCTATGTGATGCCTGAATGCTGATAGCATTGACTGTGGAAGTCAATGCCAAATGGGTTCTGTTGCCTCTTTATAGCATAGAACAAAGCCACTTCCCGATATGTTCTGCAAAAGAACACAGAGTTTCACGGCTTGACGTTCACAAGCAACAACTGCTTGAGGCTGTAACATGGCCCACGTTTAAATCTGAGATCGTGTTTTTGTACATAAACTGGCCCACCACTGCGTGCTTTTGGCCAAACATTAAAGTGCACACATGAGAACCTGAATATAAAAAGCCGTAACTACCGTTTGCTGCCTGGACACTAAAATGCTAATCTGTGAACAAAAGGAAAGTTAGCAATTGGTCACCTGTAACATGTGGACCAGAGCATCCTTCAGTTGATCCTTTGTCAATGCACTCACAGGCTCCTGTTTTTTGGCCACCACATCACCATTCATGAACATACCTGCAAAAGTGGTAGCACCCAAAATCAAGCAACGCACTGTTAAATACCCCATAAATCTCCAAGGTGCAATAGAGTAATTTCGTGCAACATATTCAATTTTCCCACATATATCCAACCTAATTCATGCGATATCACAAATGCTTCTAACTTTCCTTTACAGGGGCTTTGCAACACTTTTCTAACTACCCATTGCGTGGCTTCATTCAAAGAGTTTATCGCCCGGTAATCAACCGGTGCAAAAATTTTCAGAATTTGTCAAGTACAATTGAAAGCACAACTATTTTTTCGCATGCTGTAATGGCTTTCTCTCTTCCATTGCTCGACGAGCACGCCGGAAGCTGAGCAGTCGGGGATGGCACGAGAAAACGAAGTTAAGTCACACGCGCATCATCACCTTGAGCGCCCTTTTTTCTTTCTTTTTCAAATGTGCCGCTTACTTTTAGTGAGTTCACGAGTCCGCCTGGGCACATGGCGGCCCCATGCGAGCACATGGTGACTATGCAGTCGCATTTGGGTTTGTGACGCAGTCATTTGGGTATATGGCATCACTTGTAGAAAGACGAGAAACCAATTCGAGCCGACGTTTGAAAATAATTGCCGATTCCAGCCCACAAGCTGCACTATGTTTGGCTCGCGTGTACCCAGGTGCCTCAACTACTGACCGGCAGCGTTGTGTCTGACCATGCTGGAAAAGTGATGCATGGCCCCTCTAAGTTTGACTGTGCAGACTTCACTGGTTCTCTAACATAATTTTTGTTGGCATTTAGAGGTTATAATATGGATGGTATTCAATGGAAAATTTGTGGCTAAAGTTCTAGTCTTTATTTAAAATGGCAAATCAGCCCATTATAAGACACGGTTGAAGTCAGACCATATGAGAGAACAAATGACAATGCAATGTGACAACGTAAGTGTTACTCACAGCTAAATGCTTTCGTGCACTGTTGATGTCTATGAAATGACAGAGGTACACGAACAATATGCAAGGTACATAAATAAATCATGCTTTTAATAAATTTTACCTCTTCGTGGCGTACAGAGAATGAGGTCTGGCGAACACAAGAGTACCTTTATGAACGTGGTAGGCTCTCAGCTGGGTTCCCATGTTATGCGATTTTCATTAAAAAGTAGAACGCCTATTTGCAAGTACAGTGCACATGCTTTTAATTTGTTTTATCCTTTGTTCCACTTGTGCTATGCGATTTAAACAGTGTTAATCTAGTCTAAGAAGTTGATCGATAACACCTCACATTGTTTATGCTTGTACACTTCTAGCCTCTTCTTGATTCAAGAATCAAGAAGAGGAAATGGACATGGACTGGGCATGTAGCGCGCAGACAGGATAATCGCTGGTCATTAAGGGTAACTGACTGGATTTCCAGAGAAGGGAAGCGGGTTAGGCGAAGACAGAAAGTTAGGTGGGCATATGCGATTAAGAAGTTTGCGGGTATAAAATGGCAGCAGCAAGCACAGGACCGAGTTGACTCGCGGAACATGAGAGAGACTTTTGTCCTGCAGTGGACGTAGTCAGGCTGCTAATGATGATGACTTCTAGCCTTACTTTACGATACTTGGAGAGCCTGAATACTGTCACTACAACAGAAGAGGAGAGATGTACTTACTAGGAGTCGCAAACGATGCAGAGCCAAATGACACGGAAGACATTGCAGCGAGTTGGGCAACTGGTTTTGTGAAAGCCATGGGTGGGAGCAGGGGCAGGTCTGATGCAGATGGGGCCTGCACGAGCATTTGAAACACATGACGCACTCGTCTCCTGTCTCGGATATTGGGCACAAATTTAAAAGACTACCAAGTTGAACCCCTTTATAAGGGCAGGGAAGCAGTTCATGTCTTTTATATGAGATGTCTCTTATAAGCAGGGTACCACGTATGCATTTTCTTATTCACCCACATTTTACTGTAGGCACATTGGTGTCTCTCATACACATTTGTCTCTTATATATGTGTCTTTTATAAAGGGGTTGAACTGTACTACCTACACCTATGATCTAGAAAGTGAGACAGGACACTTTCAATTTTTTATATCGTCAATTAAGCTAAAATCGAAACAGTGAAATGTGGCACACATTTTTGCCAGAAGTGAGTCGTTGGGCTAGTTGGTCAAACATGTTAAAAGGTAAAAACAGCGCAAACTAGAAGAGAGAAACCAAGAAACGCTCGTCCTCTCTGTTATTTTTTCGTTTGTCTCTACTAGTTTGCGCTGTTTTTACCTTTTACAAATTTTTGCTGTTGAGGCACACAAAAGCATTCTGATTGGTGCTATGACTAAGAGCTACAAATGTACAGTACAGGCAGCAGAACCAGATGTGGAACTCGACTGTAGCTATCAACCCTGGCACAAAGCAACAAGAAAAAAAAAAGAAAGGAAGGGGGGCCTTATTCTTTCGGGAAAATAAGTGCAAGCTAAGCTGTCATGTGTTCTATCACACTGTGCAATGCTCCATCCTAAATAATCCCTTCCTCTAAGCTCACAATTGGACCTTCTCTGGCACACTTCTCTGGCAACAGGTGACAATGAGATGTGGCAACGTGCAATATGACAAGTGACCTCGATAAAACATAGATTTCCATATCAGAAACACCTGATCGCTGACAAGGTCACGATAGAGAGAGCATCTGTTACACTGAAACCTCATCATAACAAAGTTACATCACACAAAAAGAAAAGTTCATTATACCTGAAAATTCGTCATAAAATTTATTCCCAACACTGTGTCTATTGCAAGGCTATTTTTCATTTGCTTCGTTATAGCTGATATTCGGTATAAACACAGTGTGTACTTATAGGCATGTTAAGGCCACATCTTTGAGAGCCTATATTTATACACCCACAGTTCCATAAACTTGCCAGAGCTGCGCTTTTCGCGAACTATGTTATCCGTTATCTGCACCTATGGAAGCTTTAATTAAAAAGGGGAGTAAGCTGCACCAGACAACAGGCATTTCCAAAGTAAAGTACTCACCGATCGAGATGCAGCACTAAACTTTTTAGTACTTATTACAACTGGCGTGTGAAATTGATCAAAATCACCACGTCAGGTCTTGACGAATCTCGTCTCTAAAGATAATTCTGGCTCTGATCTAAGTGTTCTGAATCGGAATGAAGGGAAGACGTGGCAATGGAAATTGTAAATTTGGTCAGAACGTTCAGTTTTTCAATTAAGTTTTTTCTGTAATCCTGAGACCATGTTTTACATCACGGTGTGATTTTAAATCAAAGTAAGTAGGAGAAGTTGAGAAACGAGCCATTTACTGGTGGGCTGTCATCAAAAGGTACGTGAAAATAGGGCATAGCAAAATGCAAATTTGTTGCTTGCAAAGTACCACTATATTGGCATGATCATAAAGAGGACAAATTGGAGCTCAAAATAGCCACAAAGATGCATTTCTCCAATGAAAAATAAAGCCAGCTTTCCTCCGAGTTCCGTTTTATCAGGTTCTAGCTTTAATTTCTTCAAGCTCCATTTTTCAGGTTTCATTTTTCGAGCAGTTGCGGTCAGTCATCACTGTGCCATTTTACAACAAGTTAAGCTATAGCCAATCCGTTTCCTGCACTTGGATTGTGAGACATTGGTGAGCACCGTAAAGCTGTTCATATTTGTGTGCACTTCACACAGACTTTTGTAATTGGCTTTTTGTAAAAGTTGTTGGTATTTCAGAATTTCAGTTATTGGTATTTCAGGACAGTTGTTGGTATTTTAGGACATTTCAGAAAAAAAAATTAAAATAAACCAATACGTAGTATTACGGCACAAAATAGACCCTTGTAAATATCCTTATGCAAAAATTTTGACGAACTTGTGCCTAACTATCTACTTATCTTGCACTGTTGTAACTCGGAAGTTATATTAGATAGCTCAAGACCGATGTCGGTTGTGATATTAGCACAACAAATGACATCTGCATGCCGAATTTCATCCCAGTAGCTTCATAAATAACAAAGATAATTTTCATTGCCGCGTCCTCTTAAGCTAGTATGATCCAAACCGCAGACAGTGGAAACGAACGTATGCACATTTCTTAACCCTAAATTAAGAAGTGAAAATTTATGGGCTCGCTTTTTTTTTTTAGGTGGATGTGCCTTTGGAAACGAACTTTCTTGTTTCTGGTTGGATATTGATGAAAATTGGCACAGGTTCTAAGAAATGCCTCACAGTGTTTCCATAATAATTTCGATGCGATAACCACAAATACCTAATGAGGAGAAAATTATTGCTTCATTGAACCTCGTGGAGGGGCTGGAGGATTTACAAAGTGACAAAAATAGTTGGTTATTACTGTACGCACAGCCAAATCCAAGCTCAAGGGGGCTGCATTTTCAAAATAATTTTTTTGCTAAAATACTAAAACTTGTATTTAACGTTCTCTCCAGCGACACTGCAATGAGCACACTTGCACTACAAACAAGAAGCTCTACAAAAAGTTTTCAGGTAGTAAAATAAGAACTAAAGATTGCAGCCCCATGAAGCACAGTTCAAGAAGCATTACCAAACAAACGGAATCAAACTCTGTGAAGTGGTTGCCAAGATATCTGGTCTACCAGCTGAGCATAATTCAAAAAAAAAAAAAAAAACAGTATTAAGAAAACTGCGTTTGATGTTTCACCTTCTCCTTACGTTACTAAAACACCTAAAAATAGTGATCTTAGGTCCGTCTTGCGATATTTGACTTCTTGGGCATGTGGCCTCTGTCCAGTGAACCTTTGTTGCCTAACTTTTTTTCTTCATAAGCTTTATTTTTTTTTATCTACAAAGAAGTATAGATTTGAAACCAAGTTCTGTGTATGAAGGCCATATACTGAAATGATTACACATCTTTCTCGTGTTCAAGCTGTCATTAGCATAATTAAGTGCTTCTTGATTACCAATAATCCCTGAAAATTTTTTATATAGAGAGAGGTTTATTATCAGAAAAATGGCTGACACCATGACAGCCTATGCCTTCTTTCCAAACAAAGCTATGGGTAGAAAACTGGTGGCACAGAAACATTTTCACAGTTTATTTAATGACACGAAATGGGCATATAAATACATGCTCTTTTGCCACTCTAGCCGTGAAACGCATCATCATACGACCGGTTGTGGAAACGCTAATCTACTAGGCTTTCATTGTCTCAGAACATTCATAGACGCTTGCAGTGATACCAAGCACGGCTCCAAGCACGTCTAAATCGCAACACAAAAGCCTATTGACAGCACTCCCTATGACCGTGAATTGTGCGGCCGTGTAAGCAGTACAGCCGGCGTGTGACGCACTTTGCGGCGGCGTTCGATGACGATGCTCAAAATGTGTAGCTATGATGACTAAATCCGGTGCGCACTGCGGTATCGCATTTTCGAGTGCCTACGCAGGAAATTGCTAGCCGATGTTCTAAGCAATCCTTGGCAGTGGAGGGGAAATTGCGAGCTTGACTGTGGGTTCCGCTGCCGATGCGTAGAATGCCCGCCTGAGGTACCGAAAAGGCAGCGAGTGATGTGCTTCGTTGCTTGCGAAGAAGCACGGCGCCATGAGTGCGCTAGCGCATCATTCTTGCCCGCAAAGTTCATTTCGCCATCAGCGGAGTTAGGTCTAAAGACGACTCCGATGACTCGCCATGCCCATAGATTGTGCGCCCGCTCGTAGTAATCTGATCGAGCATCCACTTACAGCTCCTAACTAAAGCATAATTATATCCTAAGTGATCGTCGAGCTGTGAACACGACACAAAGTAGCAATTTTCGAGAGCTATGTCCTCGCGATGCACAAGCAGCACATGGCGATCTCCCGGAGTGAGCATCGGGCCAATGGCGAGGCGAGCTGGGGCAACATGGCCGCCACAGCCCATCAGGGGACTCAAAACGACTTTCAAACATTTGCATATTGCGCACTTGTTTGAACAAGTGCGCAAAACATGAAGAATGAAATTTGAACATGAAGAAATATTCTTTCAGATGAGCCCAAGATGTCGGCTCCTGGCCGTACTACTGTGAAGCTATAATTTTTTTTAAATAGCTGCTTTCTTGTGATTTCCAGAAAAATGTTCACTACCTAGGAGAGTGAAACAGATTCTCTGATGCACTTCTGTGCAGTTTCTAGTGTAGATAATTTGGAATCGGATAGAAAAAGGGTTCCAGAAACCGAAAACTTTATTATTAAAAAATCATTTTTTTTGCAATTTTTCGCGATACGAGTGAGGGTCTAAGAAGGCGAAAAATTGCAATAAAATCTACTTTTTGAAGCTGACATTTTCGGAATCTGTACCTATTCTTGCACTTATCTGAGAAATTTCTAGCTTCTCGCGTCATTATTTCTGGCGCAAAACCAATTTATAACATCCCTGCGAGATGAATGTGAGCCCCCAATTGACGCTAAAATCGCTCTTTTTCCGCGCCGAACTGTTGCCATTACACACGAGCTATCGTATTCATCTTGGTCTCGTTTGGAAGGGTCGTTCTTCATCTTCGATTTCCCGCCACCGCTGGCTCGCCTTGCTCATTGTTTTTTTTAGAAAGGCGCATCATCGAGAAGCACTAGCGCACAATTCTATAGGCTGCTTGGGGCACGTGACAAAACCTAGCCATCCAATTGGCCAAGTGGCGTTTCTGACGTCTGCTTCACGATCGTGACGCGCACGGACATGCGCCATTTCGTCATGGTGCTACTGATTGCCAGCGGCAGTAAAGAAGTTCCGTGCTACAGTAATTAGTGAAGCAGGTGTGACGATCGTTCGCTGTGAACTTCAGAATGAGTCCCTTTATGGCTCTGGACAACAAGAATAACAAACTCATTGTGGTCAACGGCGGTCGCCGAGTCACCGGTGTAGGCAGGCCTAACTTACGTACGAGCCCGTTGGTTGCCGACGTTACTATTTTGCAGCCTCATCAGTTAGAGGACGACAAGTAAAAAGCAGAAATGAAGCTACAAGAGATATCAATCTTTGTAGTGACGGAACAGAAGCGCAGTCTTATCGCTAAACGCGCCGATGCCGCAGTTCCCCCCACCTGATGAAAGGACCTTGAAATGCGCGACGGGTCGTCAGCGTGGAGTACGCCGCGCGTAGACGAACAACAGAAAGTCAATTCGTTTGCGTGTGAACGTACTCGCCGCTCGCGCAATGGAGGCTACTGGCAATAGCTAGACTGCTTTTAACGACATGTTCGCAGCGTTGTCGTGGTCTCCGCTCGAAAATGTGGCAGTCCTACGTGAAAAAGGAAACTGACACCTTGGCATTCGCGAAGCCTCGAAATTGATGAGCGAGGGACCAAGTTTGATTCGTGGTGATTCGTTCTGGACAAGCCGGAAAACATCGCCGTGTCATTCGACGGATCTTGGATGATGGGCGCACATTTGTTGCACATCGCCGTCAATACAGTCATCGAACTGATAAGCGACCTTGCGGCAGACGAGCACACGGTGACAACTTGCTACAGGACTAGAAGAAACGACACGCTCGTGCACACAATTAGTCCTATTACATTCCTGGTGCATATTAACTGACTAAAAGTATGTGTGCCATAATATTTCTCACTCGAAATGGCAAAATAAAGTTTTAACAGCAGTACTCTCGAAGTACAGATTTTGACCACTTTCTTTTGCTTGTTCGAGGAAAGTGGACCTAGGACAGCTAGAGCTCCAATTGTTTTTGCACAATGTAGCTAAATGTGCACAAAAAATAATGCTGAGAGCCTATTTATAATGGTCAGCTTCATTTTTTATTATAAAAATTTTTGTTTTTGGTTACATGCAATGAACTTTATTGTGCTGTAATTCGAGAAGTACTAGTTCAATTATCGGTCAGCTTGCAGCTTTGAACTTCTTGGCTTTCTAGTATCCATATATATGTTAATGACTATGTAATTCTAAGTACATACATTGTCACAGTTAAAAATTTTAGAATTCTTTGTTTTCTTGATTTTCTCAAAGTGGCAATTTTGTACACCTTGCATAAACATTCCTGCAATATATTGGAAACTATTACAGATAGCAGAATAATTTTTTTTCTGCCGCATGAAGCTATATGTTTGGAGCACACAACATAGGAAGCAGATTTGGATTTCTCGTGATGCAAGTTTTTAAAATTAGTCTTTTGTGTGACCACACGATGGCCACATTGAGAGCTATGAAGTCTAGTGTACTGTAAAGTAAAAAATAATGACCCAATCAGAAAAGTGCTACCTATGTTGTGTAACTTGTGCTTTCCAGTGTTGGTCGCTATGCTATTTGTAAATTTCGGACTGGTGGTTATTTTTGTATTGTGGTAAGAACAATAGATATTGTTATCTTAACTAAATAATGAACTAATGAAGCTATATAAAAGATAACTACATATTTAGAGTATGAAGAACAGGCTGAGTAAGCTTGTTAACTTTTGTCACATTCAGTTCAAAAATAAATGAGAGAGCCCTAAGACCCACGTCCCCCCTTAAACAACATGGGAACTAACGAACAATGATGGCAAGGAAAGTATCGGGAATGTTATTTGTAGTAATTTTAATGTAAATGTAAAAGATTGATTTAGTGATATGTGAGGTTTAACGTCCCAAAACCACCATATGATTATGAGCGACGCCATAGTGGGGGGCTCCGGAAATTTCGACCACCTGTAAATGTAAAAGAAAGAAAAGTGGACAAAAAGAGGACTTCCCGCTCGCAGAGACTAAACTTGCGACCTTCCAATAATGCCTCCGATGTTCCATGATAGTCCGATGATAGAGGATCGAAGGCATTATTCGAAGGTCGCAGGTTCAGTCACCGACAACTGCAAGTTATCTTTTCATCCACTTTTTTTTTGTTTACATAACAATTACTACTAATAAATTTCTAATATTTTTTTTTTGCATAATGGTCTTTTCATTCTTTCAGCCCTAAATTGTCCGGTTTCAATTCATGGGTACTGTACAAGTGATTTGATAACATGACAAGAAATTTTTTCCTCGCAGTCTGGTACAATGCAGATTCCGCAGTGTGAAACAGCCGTTCTCACCTTGCACGGCTGTCTACCAGAGCGTGGGCCTCGAAACGCGGCCGTTGTTGGCGAGGAGCGGCGCTCGGAGCTGCCAATGCCCGTCTCCAAAATGGCCGGTGTCGCCACGGAAGGCAGTACGCTTTTCTCGGCAGAGGATGAGGAAGGGCAGCACAGGTTGAGCTTGTGTTGCAGATCGTCGCTCATCTCCCAAGCCGCTATGTTGGCCTGGCAGGAGGCCGCACGCATGCGCGGCTGTTCACACGGCACGTCACCATTCGCGTCAGCTGTGGGAAAGGAAGCGGCACGTAGTTGTTAAGTAACATTGCTCCACTTTCCATTTTCCTCTTTCACACTAACTTCTCATCCTCAACTGCTGAGGACCTTGGAACTAGATGATTGCCGATGGTCGTAAAAAACATTCTTAAAATATGGCACGAACAAAACTATATAAACTTTGAAGAAAATAATAAGTACCACATTTGGTTTATCAGAAGTTATAGCTTCTATGGCATTATCAAACAAAATGACCAAAGTTTCTTCACCTCATCACTAACTCCACACCTAACTCTTGCAACTGCAGTGCCTTAACACTAGCTATAAAGAATTGCACTCACATTTCCCATGCCTTGAATGGCATTTCCCATGCAATGCATTTCTTAAACATTGGTCGTAAGTCAGCGCTTCATCAGTCTCTTCCACTGTCCCGTGTTTCCCACTCTTTTTCGCTTTGTTATCACGTACCAACCAACTCAAATGAGCACTCTAGTACAAAATATGTCAGTGTTACAGTTTTTCGTGTCACTACCTCGACTATTTCTCGGCTATATATATAAATCGAGATTGCTTTTAAAGTGCACATTAAACGCCTTCAACGAGTCAACGCAATCACCGACCTTCCTTGCGCTGTATCCGCTCCACGTGCTCCACCCGATTGTCGGGATTGGACAGCAGTGCTCGCAGCAGAGCATCCTTTGCATCTTCAGCTTCGTCCCCCGTGGGCTTCGTCTGACTAACAGCGGCAAAGAGAGACTCTACGCTGAGGGGCGTAGATGGCACCTGGGTGGTTGGCGCGGCAACGACACCATTTGTGGTCGTCCTCAATGGCGTGGGCTTGTGCAGCCCGTTCGAAGGAGACGACACACTGTCGTGGTGGCCGTTGCTGGCAGCCTCCGGTTGCGCACTGTTTGCCGTCGCCGACGGGACGAAGGTTCGGCTTCCTCGGCCCCGAGTCCCGTTTCGGTGCTGCTTTTGGCCAGTAGAAGAGGCCTCGGCTTTCTTCTGCATAGCGTGCGCGATTCGGATCAGCGTGCACTCAACAGGAAGAAAACACTAAACCAGAGTCAAAAGCTACTTCTCATAACATGCATGAAGCCTCAGATCTTTAGGTTTGTTTTTATTCCAAAAATTTCTTTGTACAGTACAATGGATATCGCAGATGTTTTTGCGTGGGCTTTACCTTTCACACCAATCTAAATTAAATAAACAAACTTTCATCAAGTAGTGCACTTTCTGGGAATCGTTCCTGGCATTAATAATTTCTGTAGTGAGTGCAAATATTAGAAAGTTATGAATACTGAATTGAATAGCATCTTGTTGAATTGGCATTTTGATCAAGCATAGCATTTAAAAAATGTGAATACTATAATTTAGGTAACGAATATGTTCAAGTGAGACATGCAACCAAATAAATATAAAATTAGTACCAATTATGCTAAATTTCATCACCACTGGCATAGTATGCATAAAACATGGCCACTTATGTGGTGCTGTGTCACTTGGTGAACTAAGTTTTACCAGCTCTACACAACAATTGTTTGCCACTCAGAAAAAATCTGTGCATGCAAAAAATCTACCAATTTGTTCTTGATGCTCCACTGGTGCTCTGAATGCTAAAATTAATAATGAGAAAATGCTAATATTAGCTGGGGTTTAATGTCCCAAAACCACAATATGATTATAAGGAACGCCGTAGTGGAAGGCACCAGAAACATTAACCACCTGGTGTTCTTTAACATGCACTAACATCACACAGCGCATGGGCCTCCAGTGTTTCGTCCCCATAGAAGTGCAACTGCCGCCGCCAGGATCGAGCCCGTGACCGACGGGTCAGCGGCTAAGCACAACTGCTACCCTACTGCGGCGGACAATGCTAAAACTACAAGTACGAGAATGTGAACATCATTCAAAATCGACACCGAGATGTCCGTTCAATAATTATACTCATTTCTGGCACTGCACAATGCACTACCAGATAATGACACTCTTGAACAAAAACAAATGTACAAAAGAAATAACAACAAACCACAGATTAGGAAGAGTAATAAAGCAAGAAATAGGTGGGATAATTCTTTCATAGTTGTTTGTGTAACTTGCAGTTTATGTTTTTTGTTTGTGCTTAGTGATTTGCATTTGAGACAATGGTAAGACGTTTGCAATTTTATATTTAACAAGTTGTTTATGCAATTTTACTGTTTCTGTATGTTTTCTTATCTGTCTAACTTTAACTTTGTTCCCAGTGGCCTGTGTGTGAACTGTTGTTACAGTTGGGAGGACCTTGTCAGGCACAAACACCTTCAGTCCTCTTTTTCTTAAGTGTATCCTTGGACACATTAGAATAAAATCAATTCAATTCAATTTGCTATTAAATTAGGTCTCAAGAAACACTATTCGCACGCGCTCAAGGTTATTCATCCCCTGCCATATTCTTATCCTTGCGAAGAGATCTTTTCCACCCACCATGTTATACTGGTCCTTTGCCTTGGACAGAAGGGCCACAATGTCCTTGGGACGACCGTTCTGCGAGGCAGCTGGAACAGCCAGTTGAAACTTGTGCAGGCTGTCACTCTCGGAGGCGCAGCGCTGGCGGTTCTTTGACTTGGACGACATCTCGTTCTCTTCAGCTAGGCTGGACATTGTCACGCAAGGCACACGCAAGGTGAGGCCTTGTTTGATTCACTGCCCGCAGTGATCACCTACCTCTGACAAAGCTTCCCGACCCTTTCACACTCGCTTGTGTCGTAGAACCAGATGCAGTATATTCCAGCTGCGCGAATAAAATGCATAAATTACAATCAAGAGGGGACCCAATGCAAGACTGTTAGTACGTCCCCTTAACCCTTTGAGTGTTTTTGCCAAATGCCTACAATAGTGGTTCCCTGCCTCAGTGTGTATTTGCTGCACAGGTACATTTTCACCTCTCGGCTTGAAATTTTGTGCTGTGATGACGATGCATGCTCAGTGAGAGGTCCTGGGCCTACAAGAAGCAATGGGAGGTGCTAGTTACATCAGCACGTTGCGATGTCTGCGGCAATGTCGATAGGCAACACCCTTCTGTGGTTTCGGTTTCCTCGCGTCACCGCAATGAAGGTGCGCGAAATTTGATTTTTATCTTTAATGGTACTCCCTTGCAGGGACATTGGAAGTTCATGTCCCTTTCTATTGGCACTGCTCTTAGCTTCTTGACCACCGACACTCCTGAGGTATTGCCGTTCTTAATTGCAGAGTTTGCTCTGTCCAAGGCAGCCACACGTAGAGACGATGCAACAAACCACAGACTAATTGCTCCAGGAGAGAACAAAGATGCGAGCCATGTGTTGGGATGGTGATAGGGCACTGTGCGTAGACCCGCGTTTTAAGGAACATCACGTTCTGAAGCGCTACTAAGCGTTTTCTAGTTTGGAGTAATGCGGACACCAAAAACAGTTCATTTTTTTAAAAAACATTTCTCCAGACTTTACACATTTTGTACATTCAAAAACTGCAGCAAAGCAATTTGATCACCTGGGAAAGTCTCCTTCAGAGAAAATAGACACTCAAAGGGTTAAAATACCGCAGTCGGTGACAACCAAAAAACATAAATGAGCTCCACCACCAGAACGGCAGCATACCTGTCATTCAACTGTGCAAAAGCATCGAAGGAGGCATTCTCCATTGTAAATGTTGGTGCAAGAAATTCTCAGGGAACAGAAATTATTTAAACATATTTTCTTGGTCCCTACATGTTTCATTTAACAAGAGTCCACCATACTTCTCCACTAACATAAATATAGTAGACTCTCGTTAAATGAAATATGAAGGAACAAGCAAAATACACTCCATTGAGTTCTGCTCATTGAAAAGAAAAAAGGGGCACGAAATGCAAGCATGAAGTCAATCATATTCAAGAAACTTCTTCCATGTATGCATCAATTCTGTTTAACAGATGTTTATTAACTAAAAGTCTACTGTACTATGCCTGTTCGTATAAGTTTAACGTCCCCGCTTGAAACATTAGGCTTCCTTGAGCAGTGATGCCGAGACATTTGCGAGAATTTGCAGGAAGTTCGAGTTCCAGCACAATACTAGGAAACGAACAAATGTTTTTGATGCCTCTATTACAACGCTTGAAAACTATGCCCTAGAAACCATAACCTGTACATGCCAAGAATGAACAAAAAAAAAAAGCGACTCACAAGCACTTTTGTACAAAATGAACGGCGACTGTGTTTGGAACTCAACCTCCGGAGTGATCACTTCTAAGAAATTTGTTGTGTTCAGGCGGTTCATAACAATGAAGCCATGGCTGGGGGTCTTTGACCTGTTAACGAGATCAAGAAAATCCAAGCGTAGTGGATGGTCAATGCAAAGAGAAATTGAGGCTTAAAAATAATTGCATGCCTCAGTTTAAAATATTCATGTAGCATAGATTCTTCTTCTTTTTTTTACACAATTGAAAATGCAGTGCTGACAGATGATGCACAGGAAAAGGACAAAGTTAGTCCCAAAATGTGAGGAAAAAGTGTTTTTACTTTTTAACTTCTTTGGTCTTTCAAGATTTAAACTAGAAGGTGCAAATGCATGAAACGTTCACTAACCTTACTGGAAAGTGTGTAATGCAATAAGAATAAAATCCAATAGCCTCTTTCCAGATGAAGTACAGGACAGCACTTATAGTAAATTAACGAAAATTGGCATGCTCAATTACACAACAATAGAAAACAAAACAAACAGTGCTCACCATGCAAAGATGAATAAAGATCCTTCAATTTCTGTTTTTTCCTGCATATGAATGTAAATAAAAAAGACCTTTAAAAAACAAGGTAGTACAGTTGAGTCTTAAGGGGCACTGACACGTAACTTTCAGTCACTGCTTTCTTTTGTGTGTGTGTGTGTGAAACAAAAGGTTAAGCCCTCAAGATCATCAAAAATGTACTGGTAAGTACAAATGAAACTTGATGAATAATTTGCAACACACTTTTATAGGGCCACTCACCAGGCCCCATACCGAGTTTTAGTTAGACAGTGGAAGTTGTTTGGTGTCCGATGAGAAACGTTCTGCCACAAAAAAATTTTTCGAATCGGTTCATTACGAGCAGAGAAAACAGGTTTTTTGAAGCGGCGTGAAACGAGGGTGAGAGGAGGCGAGCTCGAAGCCCTTGCCGCTCCTCCGCGTAGCCTTCGCAAGCCAAATCTCTTCCCCACCCTCTCCAGCATCCGACCATGAGGTGACGTGCGCATGATGTGCCCGAACAAGCCCAGCTCCCGTTCACGCGAGCGGCGTTGCTTTGTTGACAAGCGTTATTTTGTGGTCTTCTGCCTGTTTCTGCGGGATTGTTAGTAAATGCTTGCTTAGTTGCGGTAGAGTAGATGCTGGCTTAGTTGCGCTAGAGTAGATGAGCACAATGAGTGCGTGAACACGTAGGAGCGTTCCACGGCGGTCGTCTGCTCAATGCGCTGACCGCGGGGACCCGAAGGCATGCAAAACGCTGGCACATTAGCCCCGCATCTCATAGCATTTCACGGGAAGAAAGGTTAGAAAAACGCGCACAATTTTTTATTGCGTCTCATTATACATTTCAAGTTTTATTCATCTCTGAAAGCAACAAATTATTAAACTACGCATGTTGTGTTAAATAATTTTTGCCATGGCACGTGGTATACTCTTGACAACGTCAGAGTAGAGTCGTCTTTGTAGAGAACCAACGTCACGGCATTGCCGTGTACGTAGGGTCATTCCTATGCCCACGTCATGCCCTCAATCTCTACGCGTGCGCCGGCAGAGGGGAGGGGAGCAGCTTTCATCTTGAAATTTGACCCATTTCTGCGGCACGTAGCGTTGCAAATTTTGGCAGACGTGATCATGAACGCCTCGTCTACACATTGCGCTTGTCAGCTCAAAATAGTCAAACCTGGTGAGTGTCCCTTTAAGAATCTAGTTTTGGCTCCTACTGTACACCAACGTTAGTACACAATAAGCTCTGTTGGCGATGTACAAGTGGCCAATTTGTACATTTGGTACCTGACATCATCGTAACTAGTGGGCGAAGTTACCAGCATCAATACTGTAGCCTTACGTTATGCTAATGTTGACTTCAGTATGTTTGCTGTGTGAAAGTTTAGTTTATTGTCAGAAAATACAATATATTATCAGCATTTACTGGGCTTCAAACTTGGTCAGAGCCATCTCTGTATACATATTTGCATGGCATTGGGAAATCAGCTTGGAAAATTGCAGTCAGAAATTTTTAGAGGACTAATGAAGCAAAGGGCAACACAATACAGACAATGTTTTGGTTTTGTGGCCTACACGTTTCTCCGATGGGAGCTTCCAGACACATGGTTTGTGTTGGATTGCTGTCTGTGTGGACACCTGCTCAAAAGTATTGCATAAGTCAAAAGCCTGAATTCTCTGCAGCTGTTCATAGCAGACTTGTGATTTTAAAATAAATATTGTGGAAGTGTGTGTCAACTTTCTATAATAAGCACAAGGTTCATGTATGCACATAAAAAAACACAGATGAACTTGTCCTACATGAAACCGACACTGGATGACGCAAATAGCAACACCATAATGCCATTGTTATTATTAACTGATAAACAATGAGAATTACTAGCGACTAAACTAGCAGTTAAGAAAGCACAAGCAAATCATCCTCAGGGCAAAAGGTCTTCATTACAGTACTTATTCTTATGTCAATGGACACTTCGCAATGAAGTGAGCGCCCCCTATCTTACGCCTGAGGAAGCATTTGGGGAAGCTGAGTGCGAGAGTAAATGTGTGCGGAAATATTTCTCACCGTCGTATCGTTTCTGCCTGAGTGAACAAGCTAGATCGCGTGACATTTGTTTATATTCTTTTATCATGTAGAAATCAATGAAGAAGAGTGTATTTGGTTTTCTTATTTGAACATGGGCTGTATTTGCAATTTTCCTCTGTATTCAATCAGCACTGACAAGGTTTGGAGTTATGCCAACTCAACCACTGCGACCGTACATCAAGCACATCGTGGTTGGGCATTCAAAGCATAGAAGGCTACAGAAAGAACATCATGATAAACCTGAACACCAGTGACCCACAAGTTGGCCTTGTTCAAGTTGATTGGTGAAAACGGGTGCCTGCATTTCTCACATTTTCATTCATTTTAAAATATTTTTGTAGCTCTACTATGTATAGTTTTTCAAAAGAGCATTTCATTGTGCACATCTGCTCGCTGGAGTACTTTACAAATTGGCAAAAACGACACTCCCGAGACATATGAAAAACGACAATTTTCACGTGGTAACGAAATAGTTAAGGTCCCTAGGTGAAACAAGTTTCGAAGATAGCGACACCTTTCCCTTTCTTCCTCAACTATATTTTTGATGCATCCCATAGAAGGTTCAAACCTTTCATGAAAAAGCGAATGTTTGGGTTCAGTTGCTGCAATGAATAGATGTAAATGAAACAAAATGGAACGAAATGAGCCGTAGAATAAATGGTTACCTTTATGAACATAAACGATACAACACAAGAGCATGCGGGATTTGCATTACTCAACTGGCAACGTTGTGCAGTTCTATATTTTACATTACTAGCAATGGCGTCTGGTTTTGCACCGTACATAGTAGTTCTTAACTAGTCCAGTTTTCCAAATGTGTTTTGTTCGTGCTGCGACACAGTGAACGTGCTTCTTGCTGGATCCTGTCAGTGACCACAGGGCGTGACAAGTGATTACAGCCGGCTTGTGCACATGCAAGAAAAAACCCCAGACAGACTGGTACAAACGCTGGAATAGCAGCACTACAATAACGTTTTTTTTAATGTGCCCATTCGGACAATCGTAATGCCAGGCGATTCTGGTGCAGTGCACGGAACTTCCAGAAGAGTGAGAGTTCTATTGATGAGGTGTCCCGAAGCGCGTTTCGGCTCCTTTATGCTGCGTTCTGGTCAACTGGTTAAACTTGAAATGTTCCTGAACGTGCATTGATTACACCCTCCAGCTGCTCTGTATGCGCACAAATATTTGTACCAACTGGCATGCACTAGACGCCCGCCTGGTGTTTCAATAAAAACTGAGAAATAAACGCGCCTCGCAGATCCGGGTCGATGAAGTTGCATGAAAGCGTTCGGGTGAAATGTTCCATAGCTACATTTCACGGTGTGCTTCATCTCGGAAAGCATGAGGTAAGTTGAAGAGAGCGAAACCGTTTTCTGTTGTTTTACGGCAATGCAGCATTGTTGAAAAACGCTGAAGTTGCATTGTGAAACAATCTTGGTCGACTTGGTGCACACTGAAACGCTCCTTCTCTTCAGTTTATGTCCTGGCTACGATTTCGTCTTTGATCATATGCGCATGCGTACTCGTTTTGAACCTTTTTCATAATAATAAATAACACCACCAGCCATTTGCGAGATCACGTGCAAGGAATGCACCAATTACAGTCGCGGATGGCAGAGAAAAGGAGGGGTAATCCAGAAAGTGAGGAAGATGGCTCGAGAACAATGAATGACGCTACCTTAGAAACTTGTTTCATATAGGAACCTTAATGTAACTACGCGAAAGTTGAAATTTTGAACCAGTCGCGCCATCCCCCATATGTCCGGCGGTTCTTTTTTCCATGCATCAAACAGAAACGAACAAACAGCATTTTATTGCGCCTCTTGATGCACGGAAGGTTCTTTGTTTAGTGCAGCTAGATCGATTACTAGTGAATAATTGTAGGCGGTTCGTCTCATGTCATTGGTATTTTTTTTGAATATGTCCTATTGCTGTGCATGTATTCTTGTGCATTTGCCTTAACTTCTCGACAAGTGGGGCACTGCTGTTAATAATATTGTCGTTTTAGATGTCACACATTGAGCTTTCACTCTGACGTAAATTGCTATTTAACTTTAGTGTCCTTTTTATTATTCCATGACCGCCGCGAATTTCGTAACACTAATGAATTTGGTAGTATTCGTAGCAGCGTAATCTTCCAGTACTGGCTGAAAGACGCGTGAAAAAAAAAAAATATGTCTAAGCGGCCACAATAATAAATCTCGTGCAACCGCCACGTTTTTTCTTTGTTTGTATTTAACCTGAAACAATGAGACTCCTTCTCGATCGAGCGCGTCAGCAAAACAAGCTCTTCATGTACAATATCGGTGAAATATAGACCACCATTCTCTAATATCGAATTTATAAAACGCGAACACTATGTAATGCATCGAGCCACTACGCGAAAGATGAGCACTGCAACACACACCCAGCTGATACAACGCGCGCGCTTATGCGACAACTGTTGATCGGACGCGTGCGAAAACCTCCGAACCACGTCTCACATTTGCCAGTAACTCGATTTTTTTTTTTGTTTCCTCACGAAACACCGCAAAGCATTCTGACCTCGTGCGTGCTGAAAGCAAACAGACCGATGGCGCTCACTTTGTGCTTTCGATAGCCTCAACGTCTCCCTCGGTTTCCACAGAACCATAATGGCACAAACACAATCGCAGCTACTATAGAGGCTTCGGAATTCCGGGCAGTAGTTTACCCGAAAGCTGTCAAATGTAACCCACGGCCAATCGACACACAACTCCGCAGTCGCAGTGCCGAGTTTGCGCTATGCCTATTCACCGATGCCTCCGAATAACGGAACAACGGAACCATGTTGATAACGAAACAGCCGTTCCGTGCTTAACTTTCAGGCGCCTTATACTCGATCCACCTGCGACTACGTTGTTTTGAGGTCGAAGTGGCTGCGTGGCCACCATGACCGCCCCGCAAGAGCGGTCATCAGGGGTGCTATTGTTTGAGGAAAGAGCGGTACAACGGGGTGAAAAAATAGCCGCACAACATCGAGGTGGCTCACCCAGCCGTTTGTCGCCGGGGCAAACTTGTACAGCGCCACTTGGCTCGCGTTGTCCACAATCTCGGTGACCGCGGAATCGACTCTCTGCAGGGCAGCCAAGTTCATGCGGTTCTCAGCTGCGCTGGAGGACATCACTCAACTCGCATAACCTCTCCCTACGACACACTCGCTACACTAAAAGCACGCGCACCTCTCCCCTCTCGCTTCTTTCTAAAGCAGCCGTCACGGGATCGAGAAGAGGTGGAGGAGGTCGTTCCAGTGGCAAGGAGGAAGCAGACAAAAAAGAAATTCGCTCGTATTTCTTTACCTCGTTTCGGTGTAACGTTCTGTTTGTTTTCAAGGTGCGCAACGTCAATGCCAAGAACAAAACAAAATGACAAAAGCAAAGCCAGTGTTGCCCGGCTGCTATATGTTTATCGCCTTCAAATTTGTTTTAGCACAAATAAAGCTCAAGAGGCTCAAGCATAAAACTAACCTATGCATTTGTGTTTATTATTAAAACACTTAAAACATTTTGTCAAGACAGTTCATTATTTTTCGTCTACACCAACTTTTTTGGTTATTGTTGTGGAAGTCTCGTGTGTTCTAAATTTAATTGGGCAACAGGATCGCGCTCGACATCGGCAGTTAAAAATTTCAGGCATGGCGGAGTTGTTGCTCGATCCCGATATTAGGATATGGGTTTTCCTTCCTATTGTAGTAATTACTTTTCTCATTGGCATAGTGAGACACTACGTGTCCATCCTGATTTCCTCGACCAAGAAAGTGGAGCTGCAACAAGTCCAGGATAGGTGAGGAACGCGCTCAGAAAGTCGATAAGCGTACCGTCGCTGACTTGCTAAGTTACCGCAACCTAGTTCGCGGACCATTTATCGTTGAAAATTCTTTATTTTAGGACGTAATTTTAAAACACTGTATACATGCGTGCTTCGTTACGCAGAGTTTTTTCTCATAAGCTTAGAAAAAGCGCGTAGAACAGCTACGCAAGTTGTGTACGTGAACCGAGGTTCATGCAAACAGAAACCCAATGTCCAGGATGGGCTTTTTAGGTCAGCGCCAGAAATGAATGCTTCAATTGAAGGAAGTTCAACTTGAGTAAACATAAAGTACCTTCAAGTTCTCCGCAGATGCGGTAACATGACTGTAAAAACTGGGGCCTTACAGAATTGCGGCCGCGAATTCGGCCATATTTCGTCAGGAATTTCGCGGTTTAGAAAGAACGAACTGCGACTTCGAAAAAATAAAGAGTTAAATAACTAAAGGCGTGTTCTCGCGCTTCAACATCTTGTTCCATACACTCCACTATGAATAGGAGTATTTGTCTCTTAACAAAATGATGACCAAATGCATGCCGAATGGTATTGTGAATAAGCGGAACAGCATAAAGGACATTTTCTTATTGCCAAAAAGATTGTTTTATTCCTGGTTAACTTCAGCTTTCAAGCTACTTTCAATTCTATGTGTGGGTTTTCCTGAAATAGTGAACCAGAACATGCTTTTTCTTCTTTTTTCTCACGTCGTTTCTAAAATGAATGCAATTGTTTTATAAGTTTTTCCTTACCTTTTTTGCTGTTTGGTGTTTCACAAGTGTGCTGGCGCTTTTTTTTTTTCAGTCAAGCACTCATTCGTAGTAGATACCTCCGAGAAAATGGAAAGTACATTCCTAAGCAGGTACAGTGATTACGGCCATTCTCTGGTTTATTACCGTTTCCGCTTGCTTCATGTAGCATGCTTGGTGTGTGCAGCTTAGCTTTTTATGATCTTCTCTAGCATATACTGCATATACTCTGTGAAAGCACGTACTTAATGGGATTCTACTTGCACATGGTGCAACTTTAGTTGCAATAAAGGCCCAATTCAGATTGAATTTCACAGTTGTGATGGTCTCATTTAAGCAAGCTGTAAAAAGGAGCCGCTTGCTGTGAAAATATTCATTCCCGATAAGACTGGGTAACAGTTGAAATTTCACTACGTGGCCCTTGTATTAGCTGATTAAGTGATGCAAAAATACGTTATACAAAGGCAAATGAGCTCGTGGTATAACAGTAATTACAGGAAATGTCCACATTACTTTGATGGAAAGGAAACTTTAAATTGGTGCAATAAATAAGGCCAGTCTTCCATTTTGATTTTGTGCCACAGGTGTGATGTGTGTGATTCATAACAAATTTGAAGATTTCATATTAACATTGTCATAAGAAAAAGGCAATGCGGTTTTCTGAGCGCTGCACTTTTTGAAAGAACAGTCGCATCGATAATGGAATGTGCCTTTTCAAAAAAGTTTTGTGGGCTTGTTGCCTGAAGAAAACACCTTAGAACTGTCGCTAAAGATCAGCTTACTTGATGTAGTCTGTAACCTTTTGGGTATCTTGTTGCTCTTTTCACATTTCAATTCACCGGTGCAAATATTGTGAGTGCGTGATTTTTTTTTTTTTTAAGGTAGTAAACTGTAGCTTGCAACTTTTGTTATCTGCCTCCTGTGCAGAGTTTCCTAATGCGCAAGAACTTCTTCAACAATGAGGAGACCGGTTACTTTAAGACGCAGAAGCGAACGCCCGTCATACAGAACCCCATGACTGACCCCTCGGTGATGACCGACATGCTCAAGGGAAATCTTACCAATGTCCTGCCAATGATTGTCATTGGTGGCTGGATCAACTGGACCTTCTCTGGATTTGTTACAAGTATAAGTCTTATACCTGGTATTTGTCTGTCCCTAGCTGACTTACATGGATGTCGTGCTCCAGCGATGAAGCTGCGAAAAGTTCTGTTGTTTGATTTACATGTAGGCTTCTTGTGGAAGAGCCAAATGTGTAATGATTTTCATCTGAGCTAGTTCGCAATAGGATGAGTTGAGTGGCAGCAACATTAAGTTGAGTTAGCAGTTGGGTTACTGCAAATTTGGGATGAATGAAGAAAGATGCATTGAAACTGTTGTCCTTGTGTGTCTTTTTTCTTCTGCTTGTCACAAGTTCACTGCAACCACTCAATATATGCAGTGTTGGTTTTCTTAGCAGATGAGGTAGGGACATTGTACAAGTCTTTACAGCAGCGATTCGAGTTTCCAGGTAGCTTACCCAGGGTGTTGTGGCCTTAAAAGTGTTCAGTGTTCATGCCTTGTTGCTACTGCAGCCAAGACTTTAAAATCAAGGCTCTGATGGCTTAGCTAGCTATGAACATGACTGAATGAGAAATGGATCTAATACATCAAAATAATCTGAAGACAGCCTGTTCGAAGCAATGTTCGATGCCTTTACGTTGTCAGCTTCTTTCATAACATATTTATTTCTCACTTTGAAGGTTCAAGGTCTTTGAAGGTTCAAGGTATTCATGTGGCATTTTGTGAAACGGGTCGTTGGTTTGAAGTGATGGTGTCGCTAATATCCTTGAACGGATGTGTAATCATAGGCGTTCCCAGGAGTCTTCATTTGCCTCAGTTAGCTCTTGCTGGTACTCAAGTTTTAAAGTGAAAAATGATGACACGCTGATCTGTCATCTGACCAATCGTTATAATGTTGGAACTCGCTAGCTGGAGCACCTGATCTCTCTTGAGAAGTTCAAAAGTGCCCCATATTTCTCACAGCCAACTGAAAAAGGCCAGAATGACTAGAAATCTACTAAAGGGTCTAGATTTACTCTGAGTTAGTGGCAATTTCATTGCAGCAAAGGTTCCGTTCCCGTTGACCCTACGCTTCAAGCCCATGTTGCAGCGTGGCATTGAGCTCATGTCATTGGATGCCTCGTGGTCAGTGTTTTTCTCTGCTTTGTCTAAGCGTCTTGTGCATGGCCTAATCGCAGCATGGCTGTTCCCTTAGAAGGTTGTTGTGGTACTTGCGGACAGCAACGATCATAATATTACTAATATTTTCTGTGCAGGGTCAGCTCAGCATCGTGGTATTTTCTGAATGTCTTTGGGCTGCGTAGCATCTACGCCTTAGTGCTGGGAGAGAACAACGGTGAGCAGATTTCACCACCACTTTAGCACAATTGTTTATTTTTCTGCACTTGTGTTGCAAAACAGTGCAATGCACTTGAGAAATGGCAAGTACGAAACTGGGAAAAACAAACAAATGATAAATGTTACTTGTAGTATTGCAGTCGCACCTTTTCTGCAACTACTGCTGGAGGTGCTGTAGATTCTGAAAATTCTGAATTCGGTATCAGCGTGCAGTATTTAGATGTCAAAATCAGTGCATGAATCCAATACTCAAGATGAGGCAAGTGAACGCTTAAGGATGAACCTCGGCACAGGCCTCTTGGGAGACGACTGTAATTTCATACGTTTCTCGCATGTCTGTTTTATAGCTGCGGACCAGACTAGAGTGATGCAGGACCAGATGTCTGGTGCTGCACTAGCAATGCCTCCAGACCCCAAGCAGGCCTTCAAGGTGAGCAGAATGATGCATGTAGTTTAGTTTAGTGCAAAGTAATTTGGAGTGTGCAAGTCGGTGTGATATCAACGATGTACTAGGGTGGAACGATGCAGCATGAACAAAACTAAAGGGGTGAAAGAAATAGCCGCATGCAACCCAAAGCATGAACACAAATCCCAGCATGCAAATAATGATGTATCTATTCAGAATGTCAAATCGGGACTCTTACATTACGCGACCCTGGTGCAACCTTAGTTCATCTCTTTGCGACATGGCGTTCTCTTTTGTAGACACAATTTACTTATGCTGTTTCTGTGCATTGTTAGCAAGGAAAAGACCGTGAACACTGAGCTAATGTTAAATCAAGCATCATTGCCTAAATTTACTTTACATCGCTTCTGTTTGAAATATTTTGCTGAACTTGCTCACTTTCATGAAGACAGTACCGAGTTCAAGATGTTCAGCTGTGTGGCATTTTGACAGGAACTTAAAACAAATTTTTTTACCATGTTAGAAATGCTCACTGCTAGTATATCATTATCACGTATAATTTGAGTGGTTGTTGAATTTGGTTTTTTGAAGAAATATAGCGTGACTGACTTTACAAAAGTTAGATAATTAATTACACTGTAACTGTAATTAACTGCTGTAAAGTGCACTATAATGTATTCCACTTGATTTGAAGGGGTATTTACACAAAAATTTTAGTTGCCATTCTTTTCTGTTTCAGTTTACAGACCCAGTTTTTAAGAGCCTAGGAAATGTACTGTTAAATGTGAGGGCACGCTGAAAAAGTAATGACAGCATTAATTTAAAAGCTACTTTCATTTTTTATTGTAGCCTGATACCACGATATGATAGTATGAGCTTCGTGTCAGGAGCACACTCGAGTTGTTCGGGATATTTCCTCGTCTGCTTCGAGGCTGCGTTAATGATGCACAAGTGGCCATCACACAACTAGCCATACTGGCAAGTGAAGTAACCAGACTTGACACTATAGCCTAATGCCACCCTAGTGTCAAGTATATGTAGGTGCAGTAGAATGAGCTTTCCATTGTACTTGACTGGTGCACCATGTGAAAGTTGACTTCCATGTCATGACGATATCTTCTGTGAGCATTTATTCAGCTTCACACTTTCTCAGATTGTTCTCTATTTACAGGAGGTTTATATGACGCAGTAAACTCAACTTTGAGAAAGCTGGAGTCTGCACTTCCTTAACTGTTGCCTTTTGACCCTTGCCATGAGTAATGCGATGAAAGGGTTCATGTTGCTTGGCAATGTGATTATGGTAGTGAAATGCTACTGAGAACACACTACAGTCAAACCCCAATATATCGAACACGGATATATCGAATTATTGCCTATATCGAACAGTTCCTATATCACGCGGGAAATCGCATGCATTATTGATTTTTTATTTCGAACAAAGTTTGACATATGGATATATCGAACTCAGCCACCCCAAACCTCCCGCGCTCCATTGACAGGCGGCGAGCTTTCCCGCAACTCTCGAAAGTAGCGGTAGAGCGGCGGGCGTTTACGAATGCTGCACACATCGATGGCGCCGAGAGCGCCACTTCAACGTAGCGGCGTATGCGCGCCGCAGCCTTGTGGTAGAAGTTCTTGAATGAGGAAAGTGAAGAGAAAAGCGTGGAGCTGTTATTGTTTTTCAATACGAAGGCACCGACACGGCTTCGCGCGGGGGGAAGGGAGAGTGGGAGGTAAAGATTGACGAGGAAAGTATAGGAGGGAAAGGACGCAGACGACTGTCTCGGACGCGGCCCGCGCTGCCGCCGGGAAAGGGAAAGCAGTCAGGCGAGCCGGCATGGGCGCACCATGTGCGCGCTTTACACCCGGACTCGCGCCGCAGCCTTGCAGCTTGTAGTCATTGCAGTCTCTATGGTGTCAACGGCACACTGCGCACTTGTTGCAAGCTCCTCCCCCGTAGCATCGGCAGGCATCGGTCGTTGTGCTCGCAGTGTTCGTGCGTTCGGAGTTAGGCCTCTCGCGTGCTGTGGTGCGCGACAGGCTTAACTCCGAACGGCGGAGCTCATGGATGTGGAGATTGTCGCCGAAGCTACTGCTGAGCAGCCAAATGAAGACTCTGCCGAGGTGGATCCCGCAAGCGCTGATGGAGTCCCGCTCCCGACATCAGCTGTGGTCGTAGCTGCCTTGGCCCTGGTGCGCCGCTACTGCGGCGCGATTGAAGGCACCGGTCTATCACTTATGGATCGCCTGGACTATATTGAGGACGCTGTCGTCAAACACGCCATGGCCAACAAAAAGCAGGCTACTCTTTTTCAATATTTTAAACGAACGCATAAATACTATGTTTGAATCTTCAAGTGAGTATTTACTGCACCACGCTTGAACGGTTCGTTGGTTGTTTTCAGCAAGCTGTTGACGCATTTTTTTCATGATTTTTTATATCGAATTCTGGATATATCAAACTATTTCGCGATCGCCGCACCGTTCGATATATCGAGGTTCGACTGTATAAAGAACACACTACACTGAAGACTATGCAATGAACGATAAACCTGTCAAATTTTGCATTTATTCTGTTAAACGGCGAAGTGGCGGGGAACATGCCGATAACTAAGCAATTCTTGTTCACTGTCCAGGTTAGTTCAACCTATTCCAAAGTACGCAGTGATGATCGTACACTCCTTGTTCTGTCGTGCCCACAGACATGTGTTCTCATTGCGTATAGTTGTTTTCATGCCTGTAAACTCGCCGTCTGTGGTGACGTAGAAGAATATCCTGGTCCAACAGTCGAAGAATTGTTTGAGCAACTATTGAAGGGTCAGTCATCAATTATAACAGAGCTTTCTGATATCCGAAGTAGGCTGACAGACACCGAAAATGCTGTCACTTTGTTAAATAATCGTTTGAACGAACTGGATAAGGTATTACTTGATGTACGCGAAAAATCTTCGCAAATTCTTACACTGCAAGATAAAGTACTTTCTCTTGAGAATGTAATTGAGCAACAGATGAGCAAACTAACTGACCTTGAAGACCGCAGTCAACGGTCCAATCTTGTTGTCTACGGTATTGAGGACCAGGCTGATGAAAGTGATCAAGTGTTGCATGCGCAAGTCATCACTAATGTGTTCACAAAAATACTCAAACAACCCAGCACATCCGTTGCAAGAGTTCACCGTCTCGGGAAGCGAGTTGGAAATAGACCAGTGATCGTATATTTCCAGGATTTCCTAGCGAGGGAAGCTATCCTACGTTGTGCCAGCAAACTCAAAGGTACTAATATATTCATCCAAAACGATTTCAGTCAATCCACACTACGCAAGCGCAAACTGTTATGGCAATCCGCGAAAGCCGACAAGGCAAACGGCAAAAGCGTCTCGCTTATGTATGATAAGCTGAATATCGATGGTGTAAGTTCTGGGATGACACTAGGCAACAACGCATTGCCTTGAGCACTCGTGTTAAACCCTTTCCGGGTACTGCGCACATGGCATCTGCAAACAAAGTCACACCTGCCGAGCCTTGACGGGAAGCTTGCGGTGCACCAAAACAACTAAGGATCCTAAATATGAATGCCCGAAGCATAGCAAATAAAACTGCTGGGTTAGAAAGTCTCTTGTACAAATACGATTCCCACCTGACGGTCATAAGTGAAACATAGTTGCACGATGGTGTCAGCGACGACTGTATTGTACCTGACTCACACCAAATATTCCGTCGCGACCGCTCTTCTCGGGTAGGAGGAGTTGCTGTCATATTAAAAAAATCGTTCTCAGTCACTCTGCTTCCGCAGATTCTCATGAAAGCCTCTTTTTGAAAGTAACTTTCTGGTGTCATGTGTTTACAGTTTGCGCAGTATACAGGCCACCGTCTTCCCCACCCGAGTTTATAACGATGCTTTTGGATTATATGACAGCAACAAATCTGGGCAAGATTATTATGGCGGGTGATTTTACCATGCCATCTATCAACTGGACGAGTGACCACCTTTCCCAAACAGATGATAACCCACTTCTTGACATAATGATGGCATGTGACTTGGACCAAGCGGTAAAGGAGGTCACTCGTCCGTCTGGTGATGCTGGCACAATTTTGGATCTCGTTTTTATCAGCAAAGCTACGTTACAGCATGATGTTTGCATAGAAGATGGTATATCGGACCATAAGCTCGTTTTTATTACTTGTTCCGTTGAAAACTGTGCTAAAAACGCAAAGCCCTAGGCAAAAGTTATTAGTAACTTTGCCCGTGCTGACGACCAGGCAATCTTAGACGAGCTTTGGGCGTTTGCCGACAACGTATCAAATGAAAATCCCGTCTCACTATGGCTTGAATTTAAGAAGATGGTTCTCGATTGTATTCGTACCTATGTCCCTCGTAAAAAAATCAAAACAAACCGAGCTAGTCCCTGGGTAGACAGGAATATCGTTCATTTAAAGCGGAAACTGAAACGGGCCAAGAAAACAAATCCACCTAGAGCTGAACTCATTCAGAGTCTTAAAACACAGCTTTCAGCAAGTTTATCTACAGCCAGAAAGAAATATTTTTTGACCACGTTGCCAAATTTTATAAAAACACAACCACTAAAGTTCTGGCGCTATCTGGGCGGCAGTAAAAAACGCTTGGAACAAATTGAACAAAACAACGTCCTTATAACTCAACCGAGGACCATTGCTAATACAATAAACGAGTATTTCCATTCGGTCTTCTCTCCCCAGACTGAAACTAATGGGCTGTTCACGAATGTGACTGATATTGATCCTGAATTTATATCTTGCGAAGGCGTTCTTGCACTTCTGCTGGATATAAATGAAAAGTCGTCAGAAGGGCCAGACCTAATTCCAAATGCTTTTTTGGGCCGTTATGCCGAGCCGATATCGCACATTTTGACCGCCATCTTTCGTTTATGCTTGCGCCACTCAGTCTTGCCTGATGATTGGCGCCTAGCTCGCGTTGTGGCTGTCTTTAAAAAAGGAAATAGCTTGAAAATGGAAAATTATCGACCCATCTCACTAACATCAACCTGCTGCAAAATTTTGGAACACATAATCGCCTCTTTTATTAACAAATTTCTGGAAACAAACTGCGTCCTTTCCGAGTTCCAACATGGGTTACGCAAAGGCCTTTCTACCACTACTCAACTTGTTACAACCACTCATGAAATCGCACAAGCTTTAGATTCATCCAGCCAAATAGATTTAGTTTTTCTTGACTTTAGTAAAGCCTTTGATCGCGTACCCCATGATAAACTACTCACTGAGCTTTCTTCTCTGGGCCTTCCTGCGTTTATAATTAACTGGATCAAACAGAACACAGTTTGTGGAAGTCGACGGGTGCGCATCTGAAAGACTTGGTGTGACATCTGGCGTTCCACAGGGCAGTGTTTTGGGACCGGTTCTTTTTTAAATTCACATCAATGACATAACATCTGCTATTGACCCGAGAGTTTCCATAAAATTTTTTGCAGATGACTGTCTTATTTTCAAGGAAATCACGGGCACCGATGACCAAGTCTTGTTAAACAGCAGTTTGACGGGAATTGGTCAGTGGTGCACTACCTGGGGTATGAGCTTGAACGCTGACAAAACAGTTCTACTTCGTGTAACGAAGAAAAAAACAACCCTTTCAGTTTTCATAATCATTAAATGGTGCACCAGTGGCGGAAAAAAGCCAGTACAAATACCGCGGGATAACGTTCACCAATACTCTGTCGTGGTCAAAGCACATAGAAAACATCTGCGCATCTGCCACACGCAAGTTAGTCCTTTTACGGCATAAACTCAAAACGTCACCAACTCATGTCAAATTACGGGCCTTCAAAATGATAATACTTCCTAAACTGCAATACGCTTCGTTCGTATGGGACCCCTTCCTTAAAAAAGATAAGTACCGGCTTCAAATGGTGCAAAGACGTGCTATACGCTTCATTTTCAACAAATATAGGACCACCGACTCGCCAACTTCTCTAATGCTGGCGAATAGCATTTCAACCCTGGAAGATAGACGAAAAATTGATAGGCTGAAACTGCTGTTTGGCCTTTATACTGGTTCCACAAAGGTAAATGCATCGGTATACATTCAGCCATTTCAATCGCGCCCCACAAGACATCGGCACACGCACAATTTGCTTCCGTATCGAGCCCACACAAACATCTTCAAGAATTCGTTTTTCCCACGTACAATATCGGAATGGAATTCACTGCCTGAAGTGGTTTTCACATCTCAGTCTATTTGCCATTTTGAGCGTGCCATATTGTCGGTACTGTAGTCTGTACTCGACTTGCTTTACTGTTTATCGCAATTGTGAATGTATGATAGAGAGATAGACCCATCACTGTTGTTCTGAAGGTCGTATTAACTTGTGTTTAGACCCATCACTGTTGTTCTGAAGGTCGTATTAACTTGTGTTTAAGCTCATCTATATATCTCTGTATAATGTACTTATCTTCTGTATTTTGTGCACATCATTAATCTATCTCGCTTACGTGTGTTTTCTACTTAATTTTTGTGCCTCTCCTGCTTGGTCTTTTTCAAGACCGCAGTATGTTGTAAATAAATAAAAAATAAACTGTGTTCTTCGTAGCATTTCGCCACCATAAGCACATCACCAAGCCAACCTTGCCATCAAATTATGTAAATTTCACACATTATAGATACTAGTCGTTCATAATGACCTTTGGAAAGGGTTCTCGCACTGGAGTGTGCCACTGCCCCGCCTGTTCGCCAGGTGCTTCACATCCTCTAAATCCAGCCATGCAATTTTAAATTTTGTTCGCAGGCCGAGTGGGAAGCCCTCGAGATTTGCGAGCACCAGTGGGCCATGAAAAATGTAGAAGAAGAGCTGCTGGGAAATGTGACTCCCTCTGAGAAGCCAAGCACCAGCAAGAAGTACGACTGAGTTGTGCAAACAGCGTCATCCTTCATTCATCTTTCTCAAGTGCTGTAACGAGCAAAATTTTTTGTGCTGCCAGTTTTGCAACCCTGTTGAGATCTTGTTTATAGCTTTTATGTTTTTGTTTTGGTGTGTGTGTATGTTGTGAAAATTATTGTGGGAACCATGTGCTGTGCACAAATAAAAAGTTTTGGAAAACCATTTGTGTTCACATGCTAATGGAAAGCGGTTCTCTATTCCAAGGCTCTTCTGTATTGGGGCACTACTGAAAAGTGTGGTAGGGTCATTAGTGGATAGGAAGTCCCGCCACGTTGGTCTAATGGCTGATGTACTCTGCTGCTGACCCGAAGGTCGCGGTATCGAATCCCGGCTGCGGCGGCTGCATTTTCGATGGAGGCGGAAATGTTGTAGGCCCGTGTGCTCAGATATGGGGGCATGTTAAAGAACCCCAGGTGGTCGAAATTTCCGGAGCCCTCCACTACGGCGCCTCTCATAATCATATGGTGGTTTTGGGGCGTTAAACCCCACATATCAATCAATAAATCAGTGGAATGTTGAACCCCTTTACAAGAGACATGCACCGGACAGCAATTCTTGTCATTTATATGAGGTGACTATTATAAGCAGGGTGTCACATATGCATTTTATGTTCAACCCTGTATTTCAATATAGGCACCCTGGTGCCCCTTTTATACCCATTTGTCTGTTACATTGGTGTCTGTAGTAAAGGGGCTCGATTGCCACTGTACTGTTGCGAAGAGGAATGAGCGAGATGCTGAGAACACGTGATACAAAAACAAGTTAATACAGATTTTTTCTTCCCACGTAGATCGACTGCTTCATTCATGTGATTCTCGTTAGCTGTGTAAAGTTTTTTTACTATGCAAAATGTGTAGATTTGCATACTTTGACATGCTGCTGCTAGCCAGCTGCTTTTTTCCTGGAATCATACTGTCATTTTTTTTGTGTGT
This sequence comes from Rhipicephalus annulatus, assembly GCA_013436015.1. Classification (NCBI taxonomy): domain Eukaryota; kingdom Metazoa; phylum Arthropoda; class Arachnida; order Ixodida; family Ixodidae; genus Rhipicephalus; species Rhipicephalus annulatus. The sequence continues at coordinate 45,521 of WOVY01011132.1, read as the reverse complement.
GTAGTATAAATACCACATTTTGTATACTAGGTAGAATGTTCAGCAAGGAGAAGTGCACGAAGCTTGTGCACTACTTCGCTATGTTGGTGCACGTTAAAGAACCTCAGTCGTTGAAACTTACTGGAGTCCCATACTGGCATACAGTTGCCTCACAATCCTGTCGTGGTTTTGGTAAGCAAAACCATAGCAATTAGCACAACATGCAGAGTTGCAATTGAGTCAGCAAAGCACAACATGCATTAATTCTTGACAGCAATCCACAAATGGCTTCCCGTACCTGCCAATTCTCGATTTGCCCAGAAGTCGACCGATTTGCGATCTGTCTTCCCTATTGTACTATAGCGGCAATAAAACTCCCAATAAACTGCTTCAATTCAATTCCAAAAAAAAAAAAAACCATACTGGATCAAGAGTATCGTAAGACCACTGCCGCAGCAGCCAATGTGCCCACGATACCTATGCAGTACAACACTATTGCCACCAACACACAACAGTTATTCTGTTACTATATGGCCAAGCTTTGTGAGTACCTGGCGCTCACTAAAACTTCACTTAGGTTGACTAACTAATAGGAGTATAACCCAGGCAGTGCATTTTGCATATCGAAGCAGTTTCAATTAGCTATGCACCAAGCGATGGCCGCCAAGGCTTGTGAGGTGGATAATAGAGAAAGCATGCACTGGCCATGGTGCCAGTGGGTTTAGACCTGATGTGAATCGATAAGCACTGTGGTAGTCTGTTCACTACGAGGCAAGCAACCCACTCAGGCCGGTAGTCTATAATAGCACAGGCTAAGCTGCGTACCACCTCATATGAACATGGGAAGAAACAAAATAAGCTGACAATCATTGATTGAGAAGGAAAGTAGGACTAGAAAGGCGTTTCTGAATACGGAAATATTTTTTTTTTATTATTAAATGTATGTAAGGAGAGGTTGGTGCCAATGCGTGGAGCCGGCTACTCCTCTTGCACAAAAGTCAACATCGCACATTCAGTAGCAAACACAAAGCTATACATATGTACATAGCACAACACTTACACAATGAGTTCACGTTTTTCCACACTGAGTGTCCACACCACACAGAAATGAGTCCACACTGCGTAGAACTGTGTCCGCACCACACTGAGTTTGTAAAAAACAAAACAAAAGAAATCCACACAAGTAATCACGCCAATTTAAGTGTTCACACAAAAACGGGAAAGTTCAATAAGACGTGTAAGGTGATCTTGTCGCTTAAATACTGACATGTTTTCAGAAAGGTTTTCCCAAAAATATCGTAGTGAAGCAGGAAAATACTGTTTTGAAACATACCGCGGTTAACATTTGTTCTTTGCTTAGTACTTTTGAGCTATTTCTGATTCCTCCAGAAAGTGAACGACTGCACGTGCTGCAGTGGCTTGTAGCTTTCCTTTTGGCCATGGACCCAAGATTTTTGCAATTGAAGGAGGTCGCTTATCAAAATTGAGTTTTTGAAAAAGGTTCTTTCGAGGTACGTCATGATTTTTACAATGCAGAAGAATATGCTCCATGTCTTCTTGAGCTTCTCCACATGAGCAGGTGGGACTGCCAGCTCTCCTTATTCTATACAGGAAAGCCTTCATGTAGGCTGTACCAAGTCAAAGCCTATGGATGATTGTTTCTACCGATCGGCTAACCTTTAACGGAATATTCAATTCTATACCGGGATTAATGTTATACAACAGAGAGTTTTGCGCACCATTTTCGAACCAGGTTTCCTTAGACAGTTGACAACTTATCTTGCTTATAAGGCAACGTGCATCGCTCATCGATAGAGGTAGCAGTGATATATTATTTTCTTCATGTGCTGCACATGCAATGTGATCAGCTATGTCGTTTCCTGTGATTCCACAGTGGTCTGGCACCCACTGGAACATCATAGTGTGGTTTAAATCTTTTGCTATAGCGTACGTCCTCTGTATTTCATATGCGAGCTCACTGGCTTCGTTTCCCAAGCTGATTCCTTTTAAAGAAACTAATGAGGACCGTGAGTCACTGATAACTACCCATCGAAGTGGACCTGGCTGTAAACATATGAAGCGTAAAGCACAGAGTATTGCATAGAGTTCTGCCGTTGTGGATGTTGTGAAATGGCTAAGTTTAAAAGCTTTTCTCGTTTGGTATGCAGGTACAAAGAATGCCGTCGTAGAGCTTTGATTCAGACATGATCCGTCGGTGTACACGTGAATATAGTCTTCATAGTTAGTGTAAAGGTGTGATAAAGTTAATTGCTTTATTACGATTATGGGCAGATCGTTCTTACAATTTATTCCCGGAATCGAAGTTGTAATATCTGGGATAGAGAGTCGCCATGGTGGGTGGGATGCACATGGATGCCAGTATTCGTGCGTAGGCAGTAAACTCTTGAATTATAGTATATTTTTATGCATTCTTACAGCTGATCTCTCCTGAATAGCTCGGTATAGGGGATGATGAGCGTGTTGAGTTGCCAACCGAAGATAATGCTGGCAAGTTTCCGTAAATCTTATAGCATGGAAAGTCGGTTGACGAGATTCCGCAATTACTAAAGCACTGGCAGACGCTCGCGGTACACCAAGACATATACGAAGGCTTCTGGCCAACAATCTTTGAATCCTCTCCTCTAAGTTACGCGATATCCCATGTAAAACCGGGGCAGAGTAAGCTATTCTTTGTCGAATTATTGCTGAATGTACACGCAATAAAAAAGAACATGAACTACCCGATCTCACTCCGGTCAGTCGCCATAATATATTGATTAGGGAGTTGACTTTGTCCTCTAATGATTTTATCTGTGGTGCCCAAGACAGACGTCTGTCTAAAATAACCCCTAAAAATTTGTGCTGCCGCAAAAGTTGTAAGTGCTGAGAGTCTATCTGAAGTTTGAATTTCTTAAGGCATTTCTTTGTGAACGGAAGTACAGATGTTTTCTCATGGGAAAGAATCATGCCTCTGCTCTTAAAAAAAGCCATTGATTATTGTCAACCCATCCTGAAGTTTTCGCTGAACTGCTTGAATGCTCGTATCTGATGCCCAAATGCACAGATCGTCAGCATATATGGAATATTTCAAACTAGTAGGTAAGATATGGGATATTTCAGCCATAACGCAATTAAATAAAAATGGGCTTAGTACGCTACCCTGTGGGACTCCTTGACTAACTTCATGCTCTTTACTTTTACCGTCAGCCGTGTCAATGAAGATTTTCCTGTCTCTTAGAAATTATGCAATCCATCTTAGTGTCCTGCCTACTATTCCCAACTGAATTAAACCGTGTAGTACATGAGCGTAACTGGTAGTGTCAAATGCTCGCTTTATATCTAAAAATACTGCTACGACGATTCTTCCACAGCTCCTCTCATGGTCTACATAAGTTACAATGTCTAGAATGGCATCCATGGTGCAGCGGCGTTTACGAAAGCCTGCCATATTTTCTGGAAGCACGTTTGTACATTCCACCCACCACTGAAGTCTAGCGTCTATCATCTTTTTCATAAGTTTACAAAGACAGCTAGTCAGGCTGACAGGACGGAAAGAATCTATGGATAAAGGCATTTTTCCGGGTTTGAGAATTGGGACCACTCTTGCAACTTTCCAGAAGGGTGGAAGGTACTCTGTTGTCCACGCATTATTAAATATCTTCAACAAAGTATATGTGGCCACAGGACCCAGGTTTTTTAATGCTGCATATGTTATCCCATCAGGACCAGCTGCTGTCCTCTGTCGGCACACTGCAAGAGCATTATTTAATTCTTGCAGTGAAAACGGATGATTTAGGTCATCATGATGTGTATTGAGAGAAAAAGTAATCAATGCTTTAATATCCCCAACAGACGTAATGTATTCAGGCGTGTGCCCGGCTGCACTAGGTCGTGTAATATGCTGACAAAATTCGTCCGCAACGGTTGTTTCCGGTACATTCTTCACTAAAGCTAAGGCTCTAAATGATTGTTGATGTGTTACTGTCCCACTTAAAGAGCGTAGAACATTCCATAATTTTGACTCGGGCTTGGCTGTGAATGGCGTTAGCGAAGTGCAGAAATCCCGCCAGCACTTTTTGCCTAGTCTTTCCAGTTTTCGTCTCATGCGGTCTTGCGTTCTTTGACAGTCGCGGTAATTTTCAAGTAGACCCGTGTGTCTGTATTTTCTTTCAGCTATGCGGCGAATGGCCCTAAGTCTTTCGTATTCAGCGTCTACTCCAACGTAACCTTCAGGAATTTTAATGAACTTCGAACACTGATTTAATTTGTTTTCTATGAGTGAGATTAAGCTGTCAGTGTTAGTAACAGTATCAGCTTGATGTGATATGTGATAACGAAATGCTTGCCAGTTAGTTATCTTTGCTGAGGGCCTATATTTAGTAAAGCGTAGTTTTGGATGCTGTATTAGGATAGGTAAATGATCACTACCCCTCGTTTCAATGTCTGTTCGCCATGACGCCCCAGATGCAATATCATGTGAGCAGAGCGCGAGGTCTAGGCAACTCGAGTAATCGAAACCCCGTAGGAACGTCACTGAGCCGCCATTTAACAAGCATAATGAACTATCCTGAACTACTTTTTGTAGGTCCTTTCCGCGACGATCGCAGTACGCACTTCCCCACATGACATTATGAGCACTGAAATCTCCGCAATATATCACAGCTTTCGTGTACGTCTGGAAAAGTGCTGTCAATGCAGAAAGTGAGATATTTGTGGAAGGCTGGAGATAAACGCTGACTACCGTTATATTTACTCTACCAAATCTAACCTCACATGCTACATATTCTGGATAATCCGATGATGTAGCATTCAACTGTACTGATGGCAGATCTTTTCTCACACATATCATCGCTCTGCTCGGTCCTGTAGATGTAGAGGACATATACACAACGTAGTTCGATAACCGAAAAGTGATGTCTACCCCGGCCTCTGTAATACATAACACTGGAAAGGAGCTCTGAGCCACAAATTTTCGGCAGTCTGCACACTAAGGGCGGATAGTATTTGCACTCCATTGGAAGATCGCGATATTTTGATAACAATTATTCATGTTTTGCCTGCACAGACTGTTGTGGCTAATTGTAACACTACCTGTTCTATCGACAAGATGGCTTTGACCTCAGGAAGGTTGTTAGCCTGTGGGATCGCGGCTAGTATGGCTTTTAAAGCCGAGAATAACATTGGTATGACAATATGAGCTATCGACACAGAGGAGCTTTCTGGTTGCGTTACACTTACTGGATGCGATGTGCTAGTGCTTTCTCGGATGTTAACCAGGTGGTTACTTTTCTCTTGAGATCCCTCCTGAGACTCTTGTCGAGCTTGCTGCTGGCTTGTTGATGCCCCAGCACTTTTCCCTTGCTTTCGTTGTCCTCTTGCAGCTTGCGCGTACGTCATTACATGGTCCTGGCGTTTAGGTGCTTGCGGTCGAGGAGGCCGTACTGGGTTCATGGTGTTCATGTTGGGCTCAGGCGCGTCATGCTGTTGCGTGCGACCGTAGATGATGTCATGTTGATATTGAAGAGAAGCCGCCTTGTTCTGTGGGCATCCAGAGAACAACGCAGTGTGGGGCCCCTTGCAATTGGCACGTTTAGGTTGTGTTATCGATTTGCAGTCCTTGTGATGGTGGTCTTCGGCGCATATTTTGCAGCGCCTTGTTCCTCGGCAATTTTTTGCCAAATGTCCGAACCTCTGACAATTATAGCAGCGTCTTGCTGGGCCCAGATATTCCTCAACTGGATGGCTTGTAAATCCAAGGAATACTTTCTCCGAAAGAGGTCTGTCATATCTGAATTGTAAAATCGCACTTCTCAGTGGGTGCGATGCTACAGTGCCATCTTTTTTTTGTTATATGTAACGAGTCTGGCGTCTAGCCGACATCACTCCTGCCTCTCTTAAAATATTCTGTAAGTTGTTCTTCTGTGTACTATAGAGGCACATGTCTGATTTTGCCTACACTTCGCATATAAGACTCCGGAATGAATGGCTTCACCAGCAAGCCAGCCACCTGCACACAAGACAACAAGCTTTTCGCTGAAGCAAGAGAGCTCACGGTGACTGAGAAACTTCCATCTTTGTTCACTCGGAAAGAACGCACTTTCTCTTTAGCAAGTGCAACAATTTCCAAGGCTACAACGTTTGGGTTTACTTTCCAGAAGGTTTTCGATTCCTCTATTGGTCGGAACACCACAGGAATTCCCTCAAATCTACTCTTTTTATATGTCACTTGAGTAAAAGGATCTGCTTCCTCATCAGATTTAATATCTACATCAATAAAGGAGTAGGTCGATGTCCCCTCCTGCATGTTGTCCGTATGCTCTTCCACTCTCACCTTTTTCGCAGAGCTTCCTTCGTTCGACATGTCCTCAGGTTTCCTCATTGCCTCCAAAACGAGTGTTGGTGCCCTGATGTAAGAAACCATGGTAGAACCAGGTTGACTCACATACTCGTCGGTTCCGAAGCCACGCTGTGGTAAAGGTGGCCCTTGCCACGCTTGCACATCCTGGCTGGTTCCGTGGGCCACGGTGATGGTGAAACGTCGGCGTTTAGTACCGTCACGCCACTTTCAGCTGTCAGGCGTCACAGCTGATATTGTCCTCAACACTGTAAATAGCTTTTCATGGGCGGAAAAACCTAATTTGCAGGAGCACAGAAAGCAAAGAACGTTCTCCTATCACTTCGGCAGAAATCTTTTATTCGTTTTTTATTGAACTTGAAAATACCAATGTAAATTCGACAGAGAATGCATTCACGATCATTAAATCGGCCATTGAATGTGTCCATTTCATATTGCAAAAATGAGAGCGAGCTATTTTTTGGCTGTCCGTGAAATGACTGTGAACTATGTGCTGTGCTACACTTGTCTTTCATGTTCACGAGAGCCTCAACAAATTATATGCACTGGATTTTGAGTATGTTCAAAAAGTGTTGTCTTTCAAAGCGGACGTTTGAGATTAACACTAATTTTGTTGGGGTGTTCAAAAGTGATTGTGCAGGAACCTTTTGAAGTGACGATTAGAGATAGAGACAATCTTTTAGACCAATTACAGATGTCGCCTGAAAAATTTTTTTTTTCTGTTTCCTGTAGCCAGTTTCCTGATTTCAGAAGTCCCTAGGTTGGCAAGTATGCATGCCTAGTTGTTTGTTTCAGAATTTTCAAAGGTTGTGCTAGATGAAAACTGGGGTGTAGCGAGAAATATGATTGCTCCACTTGTTAATAGCAAAGCGTAACTGCTGTTGTCAGATCTGCCTATTCTTATAATAGCGCTTTCAAACTTCATTACACAGCTTTAGTAGCACTGTTAGAGCACTCTGTTAGGCCAAACAAATATGCCATGAAGATACAGGCCCTGTTTGTGATGATCCTTTGCCATGTAACGATTTGAATCAATGGGGGATGCCCTCCACCTCTGTCAGCCCGAAATAATTAAAACCATGAGGTAAATAGAAGTCTGAGAACAAAAAAAGTAATCTCACTTTATTCTTTCATTCTTGCACCAGCTTTCCTTTTTCTCTATCAGTCTCTGCGGTCTTGCAGTGGTCACGCACATGCGCGCACACACACACACACACAATCTTTTCTAAGGTTTCCATCATTCCCTAGGTGACAGTGTTCAACTTATTAACAATGCCAATCCTGCCACACTTGTATAAATGACCAGCTGTCTTCAATCCACCATTTTGTGCAGCCCATGTGGTGGTGTCGCACATGTTATTGCTTTGCACCAACTTGAACACCTGATGAAAATTCCATTGTCTGGACAGTAGTGCTGAAAAAGCAACAGGACACTGTAAAGGCAGTCTTGTTAAACTGCAACTATAAGCTCCAAACTCGTTGTTTAACATCAGAGGGCAGGGTTATAAGTTATGCTACATGAATGGTCTCCAGGTACAGTCCTCATAATCAGCAACAGAAGTCGCATAGGCAAACCCTATGGGGATTATTCCCTTAAGATGAGTGCAGTCTAATTCAGCTACAAAATTCTACACCTCCAGCACATTTGGTCTTTTTGGTGTAAACACATCACAGGAGAGCTGCAAACCTTGCCATACTTGCAATATGAAGAAGTTAGGCTTTCCAATGGTCCATGAGAGTTGTCACAATGACGGAGCTAACAGCACTTCATGCAGTCCAGGGAGCATTGCAGAGTGGCTGCGGCTGATACCGGCTTTGTTTTAGTGGGAGGCTAATTAGCCGCTGGCAATTCTGATTCATGCTGCAATCCGCATACCAGCCTGAAACAGTTTGACCCACAGGCATCTTTAGTGCACTGAAGATATGGCAAGCAAGAAACAACCATTAATCATCAGCATTCTGCTAATTTGTCCACTGCCAGTCAAGTGATATTTAATTGCCAATTTTGAACCGCCCCACTTAATTCTATGCCTGGATATATCAAATTTCAATCACACCACCCTACCTTTTCCGAATGCATCTGCTTTTCTTTCACACCCTTTGATTTACACTTAATGGACATCCAATTTAATACTCCTCCAGTAATGTGACCTGCTAAACTTCATTTGTCCCTTTTAATCTGGACAGGAATGTATCGGCGACCCCCTTTTAGTGTCTTATCCACTCTACTCTTTCACCCAAAAGGCACCTCTTGAGGTTCGGGTGAAAATTTCATGGTGTGATGACATTGTGCCACGCTTGCGTCATAAGCCCAGCTGAGCTTTCCCAAGCAACACAATTTTTAAAAGGGCATCATGGTTGTTGATCTCATATTGTTTAATTTTGCACACCTGTACTTATATACTGTGCACCTATGTATAGGGATGTTTTTGCATGCTACGCTTGTTGACATGCAGCCAGGTGCCACAATGACAATGCATGTTGCCACGTTCGTGCAACAGAATGAGACAGATTTTTGCCAAACTGAAACTGCTTGTATACAGGATAACACTGGGCTCACATAGCCATGTAGCAATCACAGGAACGATTAACATACTGTTCATAGCTGTTGGTATTTCTTACAGTGTTAAATCACCAGCAACAGCACCATAAGTCGTTCAAAGCCATGAATCTCGCAAACACTATTATTTTTTTAAGGCACAGTGAGACTACCTCGATAACTCATGATTACAGAGTTAGACAAGGAGAGCAGAAGGGTGGGTCTTAAAATGAATCTGCAGAAAACGAAAGTAATGTACAACAACCTCGGAAAAGAGCAGCGCTTCGAGATAGGTAATAGTGCACTTCAAGTTGTAAAAGACTATGTCTACTTAGGGCAGGTAATAACCGCGGAGCCGAACCACAAGATTGAAGTAACTAGAAGAATAAAAATGGGGTGGAGCACATTTGGCAAGCACTCTCAAATTATGACAGGTAGATTGCCACTATCTCTCAAGAGAAAGGTATATAACAGCTGTATCTTGCCGGTACTTAGCTACGGAGCAGAAACCTGGAGACTTACAAAGAGGGTTCAGCTTAAATTGAGGACGACGCAGCGAGCAATGGAAAGAAAAATGGTAGGTGTAGCCTTAACAGACAAGAAGAGAGCAGAGTGGATTAGGGAACAAACAGGGGTTAAGGATATCATAGCTGAAATCAAGAAGAAGAAATGGACATGGGCCGGGCATGTAGCGCGTAGACAGGATAACCGCTAGTCATTAAGGGTAACTAACTGGATTCCCAGAGAAGGCAAGCGGGTTAGGGGGCGACAGAAGGTTAGGTGGGCAGATGAGATTAAGAAGTTTGCAGGTATAAATTGGCAGCAGCAAGCACAGGACCGGGTTAACTGGCGGAACATGGGAGAGGCCTTTGTCCTGCAGTGGACGTAGTCAGGCTGATGATGATGATGATGGGACTACCTTGACTTGCGAATTATCAAATGCTTGAGCTGACAATGATCAAAAATTTATGCATAAGAGCCTGCTCTATAATACAGAGAATGCCATGGAATCATGTTGCACTGAAATCAACGTTACAAGCACTAGGAGTGAAATTCAATTAAGGAGTCTCATCGTAATATTGCGTTCGACATGCTAACAACTGGCTCTGCCAAAAAGTCTGAACTGAATATATTCAACACATGAATGCCCAAAAGTCTAAATTCGTTTGGTTGTCTTTATCAATATCTACAAAACAGTGAAGCGTAATTACCTGGCATCCAGTAGTGACACCTGCAGAGCAATCTGAATTATCTGTCTTGTGTCGCACCCTAGTTGTATGTGCCTGACTTCCGATTTTCAGGGTGTTACATTAACACTGTTGGTTCCCTCCTATTCAGAGGTGCATTACTAAGTTTGAGTTGACGTAGATGTTGACAATGGTGCATCTCCAATATCAGCCTGGAGACCTTCGCTCATAACCCCCTTCATTGTCATATTCACCTGAGTTCCTGCAGAAAAAGTGATATCATGAGATACGGAATAATACCCACAAATCTCAACGAAGCACACCCTTTAGAGACTGATCCAGTTTTGCATGCCCGCACCACGATGACCCAGTTTTGCAAGCCCACACCACATTACCATTACATGTGGGGGCACGCCATAGACGACAACTATCGACGAATTTCGACCACCAGGAATTCTTTAGCATGCACCCTACAATAAATACATTAGCATTATTGATTTTCACATCCATTCATATGCTGCCACCATGACTGCGAAATGAACCAACATCTTTCAGCTTAGCAGCTGAATGCCTTAGCCACTACTTACACACTACTACAGCGGCTGCATCCAGTTCACAGATCGGAGATGAAAGTGAACATATACAGGTGTATTAAATTTTGAAAGGATGCAGAAATGAAATTTGAACTGCCTCGTTTTTCTTTTTGTTGTTCTTTCAAGTAAGGCACACCTCATGAAGGCTACTGCAGAGTACATCATTGCACTCTAGTGATGTAAATTATTGAACACTTGAAAAGTTTTACTACTGTGAGGGAAGTGCTTGAAAGTGCATGGTGGTTTTGTTTCAAGACGACAAGAAAAGGGGGGGGCCTTGAGCTTCGTCTTTGAGAGTTGAAAATGGTAGTGATATCCACAACCACACACACACTATCGCCTTACTAATCGCTAGCCTGCCTACGCTTCTCGGCAGAGGCCTAAACTGTGCCACAAAGAAAGCCGAAGTGCAAACGACCTCCATCTCCTATCTTTATTTGTATATTTCCCTCATATTTACCATATTTTCGTTCACAGTCAACGGTGCTTTTTCACTCGCAATGAAAGAAATTGTCGCCGTCGACACAGGAATTACCGCAAAACAAGCTCTGACCTTTTTGCAACCGTCGACAAGTACAGTCGTTATGAGATATTCGATAAAATGACTGGTGACGACTATACTTGTCATCAACAGACATTGGTCCCACGCAAAAACAAGGCAGACAATACTCGTCATATTTGTCTTTCTTGACACTAGACTTCCAAACTTGTCCATGTTGGGACATTTATGTCTCGGCTTTCATTTTATCTACACTTTTCATTGTATTTCCATGCGGCATAGGCAGTATAGAGTTATCTTTTTTCATGCGATTAAAAAGGAACACCGCTGAGTTGAAACAATGGTACCGTTTTATTTAGGAAAAAAAAAGTTCTACAATTTGAGAGGAGAAAGTTAGTGGGGATTCAGGCAAACTTTTCTTCTTTTCTTTGGTCACGAAAGGGTTAATGCGATAGCGTCAAGAGTCCCCCTGAAAGTTCCACAATTTCACCAAGTTCTAGTTTTACTGCGCACACTACATGGAGACAAAAACATTGAACCATTCTACTTCTCACAAGTTTCCATAGCCTTAATTCCATTATACATTATATGTAAACAACTTTTGCTAATTTAGTTTTCATCACAAATGAAAGTGCTACCATTAAGAATGCAGCGGCTGCACTTTCTGATGGGTGCCATGCAAAATGCCCGAAAAAGTATCACGATGCCGGTGTACTGACCAATGCTCTTGCCGTGGATGGTAACCTGCACCATCTTGTTGTGTCCAATGCCTCGGTGACTTGTCTTGCATGTTCTTCTCCAATGATTCGGTGGAAAGAGTGCTTGCATACCTGTTTCCTTGTTGTTGGCAGAGAAGGCCTATAGTTGTTCAGCAGGAGTTACCGTATATTTCAGCTTTTTCACAAATTGTTAAAGGGACACACAAACCCAAACCACTAAGTCAGTAGCACTGCTAAATTATTTCCAAACTTTGATTTTTCTAATATCTTTATGACAGCTACATTATTAGAAGAGAACATGAATTTTACATGGCCCCTGACCCACCCAGATGTCATAACTTAGTTGTGGTGTTGCAGTTGTGTATGAGTCTACGACGAATACACAAACCTCTTATAACAAAGTTGGCTCTTGCATGAAAATAAGTTTCTTATATCCGAAAATTCGTCATAAAGGTTTATTCCTAACGCTATATTTTTTGCAAGACTATTTTTTATTTACGACATTATAACCATTATTTCGTTATATCGAGGTTTGACTGGACGTACCTGTCCGCCAAAATCTTTTTTTTTTTAATGGTTTTGTAATGGTGGAATTATATTTGTTTGATGATTGGAATATGACCTGTGCTCATTTCTTTCTTTTTCCTTCACTACACTTAACTTGTCACTCCTCACAGCGTGCTCCTTCTCACCATGTGAGGAGGATGTGTAGGGTGCACATGTATACCTGCTGCCCACAAACAGGTTATTGATTGTGCCAACAAGGTGAGATGTGGATGCTGATGCCACAACCGGCGCTGGCGAAACCGAAGGGCCAAGAGAGTAGCATGTATGGTGTTTCTACTAGGTCAAATGCCCATAACTCGTAGTGCTACCGTGTTTGGCATGACTGATCTCAATGGCGTAGTGAAGTCAATGCGTGTGTTTCCTTAAAGTGTAACAAAAATACTGCAAGTGGTTTAGAGGTCCTTTAAGGTTTAAATTTCAAATTTTACCCCAAAATCTCCGTGTATAAATGTCTGTATGACACAATGAATTTCAGTTTCTTTAGTAGCAACTGCAATGCTAACAACATGGCACATGGACTCCGAGGCAGTCCATTTACGCTCCTATATTTGCTGAGCTATCAGCATAACACAACGAACAAGAAAGCAATGTTCGACTGTTTTCGGTATGAACTTACAAAACCGCTGCTAAATGCAGTGAAATAATATTCAACTCACGTGTTCTCAACAACCCTCGCTACAGATAGACAATATTTTGTAACTATGTTCAAAAAGCGATGCGCTGCAACACTTTAAAAGAAACCCCGATATAGAAAAGGTTCATATCTTACCGATGTCTTTTCTGTTGAGAGATAACAGTCATCTGTTCTTGTTTTTGATTGCAATGACAATGGCTGGCCTTCAACAAGGGTGACATCCAGCATGTCCTGCAGGATAAGCAATGTGCTTAATACTCTGGTTTACAACTTTCGAAGGATCATCACGGTTTTCACAGAAGGAGCTTGAAAAACAAAAGATGAGAATAATATTAATGTAATGCTTCAGAGCTGAGAGGTTATATTACAAGAGTCCAGTTAGCAGCTGCAAAGTGATACAGTCAAACAAACCTCTTTATAAGAGACACTGACGCAAGAGACAAATTGTTATAAGGGACACCAATGTGCCTACAGTAAAATGCAGGTTGGCAAGGAAATGCATACGGCGTATCCTGCTTATAAGAAACATCTCATGTAAACAACGAGAATCGCTGCTAAGAGCATGTCTCTTATAAAGGGGTTTAACTGTATCTTTTTTTGTGGTGTCTAATTTAACATAATGAGTGTGTGTGCTGATCTTTCAAGAACTTGGAAAATTGCTCTTACACATGAAAGAATACTGAAAACTGCACCCACCTCTGGTTTACAGCCTAGCTAGCTTTTCTTCTCTTTTAATCCGGATGAACATAAATAAGATTTATGCTTCAAGTTTGCACTCAAGTTGGCAGAGCAGTGCGATACGTACTGATAAGCATGGTGTGAGACATAGATTTAGCATGCTGGTGATTGACAAAGAATAGTTGTATACTCGCTTACAACTAATCTTGGCAATAATGGGAAAGCTAATGGGGGCGGAGCTACTCCACATGTACTCTTCCGTGAAGTAGTCCGGTTCGGCTCGCGCTTTAAATTACGACGAAGTTCGAATAATAACACTGCATATAATTTACTACGTCTGCTTAGACGGCCATCTGCAAGTAAAATTTGTCACAAGCTCCTTCAGCAATTAGGCGAAATAGCTGGATGGCAACGAGCGCTTACCCGAAGACGAAGATGCCATTTTCACTGTGAAGTATACGTGAAACGTGCGATGTTTTCACACGTGAAATGGCACTGCTTCGAGTAAAGGAATTATGAATATATCCTAGCTGTATACTGTGTCTCCTTACAGTAGACACTAACGGTGTTTTTTATGATGTTCACGCAAAAAATACAAGTGCAATTGTGGGACTATATTCTTCAGCGGTGGCACAAGCTTATTTTGGCTACAAAGCCTTCGCTTCATTGCCAAGAAAAGTTGTCCGCAAGTATCGTCTAGCTCCTTTCACATGTAGAAAAGTTCGAAAGGTGATAATTTTAGACAGACTAACCAACCCTTTACAGCTCGAAACACATTTACTGCGAGAAAATGTATATGTTGAACTTGTAATATGAATGATAGGTATTGGTGGTCTAAAGCTACACTTAGGCTCGTCCCATATTCACAAACCAATCTTGTAGTTATCTTTTGCCATGTCGACATTCAGGTGCCCTTAAAATTTACGTAGAGCTTACAGAAATTTGAGGAAAACCATTAAGGTTGGTTCATCAATACATGCCTTACTTTTGACAGTTATGTAGAGTTGAAGATCGATATTTGTGGCATAGCATGACTTCACGAATGACAGGTCTTGATCAATGAGTGGAACATGATGATGGAAGTAATAACCAACCAGTGGGCTATACTCCACGTGTTCGGATGACGTAGGTGTGCTGCTACTGATACTCTCATAAGAGTTGTCAAGTGGGGAAAGCCTTGCGAGTTCTCTCAAGTCTGCAGGTGTCACACGACTAGGCAGAACGCAGCTGTCTGCACAGATGAGTTTATTAGCTTGGTGCCACGATGGTGAAGGCTTGCCCTCCACAAGGCTGACAACCAAGGGCAATACCTGAAAGAAAGAAGAAAAAAAAGGTGTGATTGATCGATTGATATGCGGGGTTCAACGTCCCAAAACCACCATATAGAGGAGGGCTTCGGAAATTTCGACCACCTGAGGTTCTTTAACATGCACCCAAATCTGAACACATGAGCCTACAGCATTATCGCTTCCATTGAAAATGCAGCCGCCGCAGCCAGGATCTGGTCCCACGACCTGCGGGGCAGCAGCCGAGTACCTTAGCCATGAGATCGCCACAGCGGGGAAACGAAAAAAAACAAAACAAAAAAACTGGGATCCATATGTTGGTATCACGAAGTTGCAAAGACTTGAAAGCATATTGATTTATTAGAAAAGAAAGCTTCATAGGTTAATGACAGCAACTTTTCCATTTTCTGAATGTTTCCTAAAGCCCAGACCTGACTTGTCAAAAGCTGCACATATAAAATGGCCTGTATTAAGATACAACTCATGAAAAAAAAGCGGCTTTTTGTTGTCAAAAGACCCTCATCCAGCCATTGGCATCCCCGTGAGTGAGATCACAGTAAACCACCTTCACAGTGCGCTCACAACAAAAGGTGCCTCGGCTATTTGCAACAATCTATCAGTGTCTTCAGTGAGACCCCGCTCTTGCAAGCTGACTTTAAACCAAAGGCTCTTCATTTTATTCTAATGAAGAAATCAAAGAAATTGAGCTAATATTTTATCTTCACTTTAAACAAAGGCTTCCAGAGGAACTACTTTACAGTATCAATGCACTCATAAAATCTTGGGTCCGAATGCTGCTTGTAGGCGTAAAGTGGTCAGCCGCGATGTCACGATGACATGGCGGGGCTATTGGCTGGGTGGGGTCCTTTGACCGCGAAAAGCGTTTTTTTTTTCTTTGGTTGTGTCCAAGTGTAGTGCATTGCTGTTTGTGGTTTGCAACTTTTGATCAAAGGTATGAATTCAGCCAGTGAAAAAAAAGAATTGAGTTACCCACATACCCTACCCTACCCTAATAGCCAGTATCACAAGACAGTTTGTAGAGGTGACTTGAAAAGGTTACAGCCTATACAGAGACAGGGACGAAGCAAATAAGAAACAAGACAGTGTTGTGTTCTGTTTCTTCTGCCCTTTGCGCCAGTCAGTGTGCAATGTAGACTAAGATGTGATGCCAACTAGCCTGCCAAGCCATCCTTTTAGAAAGTGATTGCTTGGGTGGAGTTCAATAAACATGTCTAGCCGATACAAGGCACACAACAGTTAAAATGCGTGGCACAAGGCCAATGCAGAATTCTACAGCGCAATCCTGTGCCAATTGAACTTTCTCACAGCATGCTGAACCCTCGTGGATAAGTATCTCACGAGGTTAAGCTGTTCTTGACTATGTTGGTCGAACCCAGACATACACCACCTATAAGTAATTTATAGCGAAGTTCCTCAGCATGTTTACAAAGCATGATGCCGCATGTCAGTAAGTGGGAAGATCAATATGGTGGCTAAGTTTTGGAAATTAGTGAGTGAAGTCGTTATTTCAGACAGGCAACATGACTCTTAGCGGTGATGCCGCTATACCTGACTGATCCAAGGCTTGTGTTCTCTCAATTCCTGTCATCACTGTGGTGATAGAAAAGTTATAAAGGCTTCTTGTATACTTACATCTGTGTTTTCTTCTATATGTGTGTTACTTCTGTCAATTCTTAAGATGCTTGCACCGGTGTCACTTGTCTATATAAAAACCAAAAGAAGTCAGCAGTCACTACAATGCTTTGACAGTGCTGAATCTGAGGCTGTAGAAACAGCTGCTAAAGAGACTTTTTTTTTTTTTTGCTGGTGTAAAGTTTAGCCATTGCGATGATATGTTCGTAATTACCATAACCGTATGTTTCTACCTTGCATAATGTCTACATCATGGGGTACCCATGGTCTATGCCAACTTTTCTGCCTGTTGATCCCCCAGCTTTTTCGTTTCGAGTGAAGTGGTTTGTTTGGTTACATTCAGCTATGCGGTGATGTCAAAATATGACGGAATGCAGTCCGAACAACAACAACAACAACAACAACAACAACAACAACAACAACAACAGTGACAATTACAATAAAACTCGCTAGCTGTCATCAGAAGCAGCGCGTGCTCGTAGGCAAATCATGATCAATTTGTTAAGCGTCGAAGGTGACCTCCGCCAAGTATCTCGCACATGTCACGCTACTTGTGATAAGAAGTGTCTGAAAGGGATCCTCGTCGCCACTGAAGTAACAGGCGGTGAAACAGAAATTAACATAGGTTATTTGCATTAGTAGTTTAAGTAGGCAGTTGCGGTGTGGCGTCAAGTAGGGCATCGAACGCGTTATTCTAAGGTAGCAGGTTCGGTACCCGCCAGCTGCAAGTTATCTTTTTGTCCGCTCTTCTTAACAATGACGTTACAATTTTTACTAATAACATCCCCTATAGTTTCTGTGGAAGCTTCGTCTGTTAGTTTTCATTAATATTGTGCTTAAAAAGGAAACGCGAGCCCTTAAATTTTCACTTCATTCCTTCGTGTGGCGTTTGCTACCGTCACATCAAGTCGATCATAGGAGCAGTAGTGGCGTACTGGCGGCACTCTGATCGGCGATCGCACGTGTCGTTTCATGTGAAAGCGTCGAGCGATTGTGTTGTACCACAGCTTTATGATCGTACATAAAAGTAATTCACTCACCCCTTCAAGGATCTCTTGTTGTAGCAAGACAAGCTCATTGCGCGTCAGACGCGCGATCGAGGGAACAGCCGAGCGGGATAGCGCCGGTCTTTGGTGGCAGCCCAGCGACTGTCTCAAACTGGGATCGTACACGTAGTCGCTGGGTGAGAAGTGCTCCGAGCACACCATTAACTTGGGCGGTGCTCGTCCCTCGCGCTTTCGCATGGGCACGGCAGCGAGCCATTGCGATCGCCGACGTTCGTCCTGCGGCAGTACGTGATAGGAAACGGACGAGTTGCCTGCACCGTTGGGACATCCCAGGACGTCGCAAGAACGGGGCATTTTGTGCGAACGTTTGTAGTGATACCCAAAGATACAGGCGCAGCAACGACAGAGCGATATCTATGGGAATAACTCTTCCCTGAACCCGAAACCAGCACCAACAGCAGCCGCGCTGGTAGGTGTTCTGTGGCCGCGCCAACAAGCCGCATTCCCGCGCTTGCGATGGACGCGCCCTCATTACACGACGGCGGTCAGTGGCGGCAGTTTAAATAATAATGGTAATAATATCTAGACGTCAAAGGCTGCATATAAGTACACGGTTTTGAGTATTGCAATAACATTCAAAGTTACATGGTCAATTCAATGTTCTCATGCAGTTTTTAGTTGTTGCTTGTCAGCTGGAGCACAGAACACCATGGCAGGAGCATAGAGTGACCTAGTAACTCTATAGCTGGAGTGCCAGACAGAAAACGGCGGTGGACTGGCTGTCCGGAATGGAGCCTGCAAAATTCGCCGTAATGGTAGTGCATTACAATGTAAGTAGACGTGCTGGCGTGCTGATAAATTAGCGATACATTTGCTCCTACACTGAGTGCGACATTGACCACGGCTACAGTCGTCGACCGCATGCTGCCAGCTCTGTCAACTTGTAACAAGTGGTGCGCAGTATGACCGGACCAATGACCGGACAGTTGGTTTCACAGACTCCTCGGTCCCATGCATTGATGTGGGTAAGATTTATTGATGGCAGCTCTGCAAAAGTAGTGCACTGTTGTGTCGCATCATTCGGAGGTAGCAATGGGAATGCACCAGTGGCGTAAGTAGGTGGTGGCACACTGAGCCGGGCCCACTCCCCTCGAAGTTTTTCATCATGGTATAGTACAGAGCTCACATCTGCCGGCCCGTGTCTCACATAATGTCAAGGAGATGCCCCCATACAAAAAAAAAAAAAAAATGTCTACTCCCATGGCAGACCCTAGGTTATCGAATGGCAACTCTAAGCCTCGTTTGGTAGACGTCCTGTTATTTTTTTGTTTTTTTAGACCATAGTCACGGCTTGAGTCTTGATTGATTTGTGGTTTTTAACGTCCCAAAACCACCATATGGTTATGAGAGACGCCGTAGTGGAGGGCTCCGGAAATTTAGACCACCTGGAGTTCTTTAACGTGCACCCAAATCTGAGTACACGGGCCTACAACATTTCCGCCTCCATCGGAAATGCAGCCGCCACAGCCGGGATTTGATCCCGCGACCTGCGGGTCAGCAGCCGAGTACCTTAACCACTAGACCACCGTGGCGGGGCGGCTTGAGTCTTGTCATCGCGGAAATATGAAAGAAAAAGTTAAATTCTTATGGGTTCTGGTGCTGATTAAGAGTTGTATGTGAATATTACGAACTACCAAACTGGCATATACTACGGACTACCAAACTGACTTCGTTAATTGCAAAAGAAATAAATTCAGAATATGTGTTCATTCAAAGCAAAGACCTTAAAACAAAGGTATCTTACTTTGGTCTTGTCATGAAAGGAAGAAGTTCAGTGGAGCGAAACTTAAAAATAAAAAGTACAAGCTAGTAAGGGTTGAAAAAAATGCACAACTTGTGTCCTTTTGACGAAAGGATTGTTCCTGACGTAGTCAACAAGACCTTATCTTGTCGGAACGTTGGCATATCGAGACCCCTGTTCAACAATTTTAGGGGCGAAGCTCCTTAGGCTGTGGGTGGTTAATTCCCTCCACTGTAGTGGTAGTAGTTGTCGTTGTATGTCGACACTTCTAGTTTTAAGGATTGCTCACTAGATGGCGTTGCGACTTGAAAAGGTCACTAAATGACGTTAGTGGTTATTGTTTAGTTTACGATTTCGTATAGTTGACAGACGGACTAACAGACGGGTGGACCGACAGACAGATGGGCGGACGGATAGGTGGACAGTTCGCCCCACTGATCATTCACTCCGTGGATATTCTATGAATGTTTTACCATGTATATTGAATAGGTCTCACTGTGGCCAGTAATCATAACCAGAAATGGCTGGCGACACCATGGTACTGACAAGGACAAAAAATGCAAAAATAGTTAGGAGAATAAGTAAGCTTAGAGCTGGATTTCAGTTTTTGTGTAGTTTGGGCCGCATGCGCAAAAAAAAAAAACATTCTTTTTCAAAGACTGGCGTATTTTTCAATGACTGGCGTGGGCGAGGACGGCTATTAACTCGGCAACAACTTTCTGTGACAGCACAAAGTTACGTGAGTGGAGCTTATGCACATGTGTTACTACGCCAAGTAATCAGTTTTTGTGCGATTTAGGTTCCGGTTTCGCAAACGCATCCTATGCGTACTTTTTTTGCATGACCACTATACAATGGATCTTTAATTTGTTTGGGAGGAGGTAAACGTCAGTGCTGACAAGAGAATGAAATTGGCGTTAACAGAACTGTGAAGCTTATTTATTTATGGGAACTTGAAACAACGGCACGAAGTGTCTGCGGAACCAGCCATCGCCTCAGCAGCAGAATGCTTAAAATCAGTGGGTTCACTCAGCAGTCCGAGTCCTCGCAGCGACCAGTCTCGGTGACAACGTAGTTCTTCTGCAAAAGAACAGGGTGCCACGCAAGTGAATAAAGTAAAGGTTATACAGTCAAATTAAACTATATCGAACTCGTGTAAATGTTTACGCCCTTTATTGCGAACTATTTCGAACATGACAATGCCTTGTCATCGATGCGCTGGCAAATTTACGGCTACAGCGAACAAAAATAGTAGGGATGCTTGATATATCGAATATTGGCACTGCGAAACACTCCAAGAGGTTGGCTTTTTCTTACGGAAGGGAATATACCCATATCGTAAAATATGGCACTTCTCTGCTAGGCCGGAGACAACCAACACAGCCAAACGTAGTGAAAAGAAGTGTGACGTTGCCGCTGCGTAGAGCGTTCCGAGAAGCACGCTGAGTATATCGAAAATCAAAACCAAGATCCAACTACTCGTCGGTCAAGGTTGCCGACGAGTACATACAGGTGCGTATGCAAATGTCGAAGCGCTGTTTACATAAATGCTCTATTTTTCGTATAAGCCGCGCCAGCACGTAATTTGTAACCGCAACTAAAAATAAAAAAATATTTAAAAAACACGTATTACTGTGAAGTCGCCTTCCTCGCGCTATCGCAAAGCAATGACATGAAGCTAACTTGCGCACCGAAATCGCGCCAGTACTGTGGCAAGTTCTTGAAAAGTTTTATACCGAATTGTACGATATATCGATCTAATCTCAGTTTCTTTAGCGAGTGAAATGTATTTGATTTCGACAGTAGCGGGAAAACTGGAGTAACCAGCGCTGACCCACCTGCATCTGTTGAATCCTGTTGATCTGCTGTTCCGTTGCCAGCTGTCGCCGGAGGATCTCAACGTTGTTGGCCAGCCTGTCACGTGACTCTGCGTGGTCGAGGTAGAAGGAGCGTCATGAGCCTCCACTGCGAACGTTGCTCGTGAGGCCTATATATCCATGATCAACGCGCCTTCCGGCAGGTTTTAAAAAAGATCGAAAAGCTCTCTTCCTAACATCTTTCTGTCTACATAGAATTTTCTGCCATTGCATTTCGCCGTTGAGGATACTGCTGTGTTATAGATAATCCTATATGAAGTCCTAACGTATTCGAGAAGCTTGAGCAATCATAGGGTGATTTCGTGTTTTGCTAATTTTGGTATCTACCTTGCAATGCCCACTCTACCATATGAATAGATCGAATATAATGCCTTGAAAAAGGTAATAAACCTATCAAAGCTCCCTGGAAAGCAAGTTTGGTCATATTTAACATGTTATAATGAAGTCACTCTGAAATACAATTTGATCAAAGTAATTATCTAATTAAAATTAATTAAGTAATGTTTAAAAAGGCATTGAGTTTTCTCGTGCACTCTGCTTGATCAAAATTTTGAGTTTGCTAAAAAAGCATTGATTTTTTTCGTGCCCTCTACTTGATCGAAATTTTGAGTTTTCTCAATTTTTCTAAAGGCATAACTGCTTGTTGACATTAGAGGGTTTTAATTAAACAAGCAGTTGTGTTGTTCAAGCAGGAAGACTTCGATAAAACAGACTGGTTAACTTCATCACTAGGTTTGGAATGCATGAAGATGGGCTGACGATGCTGATGACGACGACGAGTGTTGCTGATGAGCGTGTGGAGAGACAGCATTCGAGAGCAGTCACCGACAATCCATATAATTCAGCCAACAGCTCACTAGCATTAGGTTCTTGTAGCATGTGAGCAAATACAGTAGTGGAACCACGTCAAAAGTCATGCTCAGTGAACACTGTTATACATTTCCTTACAGAGAATGATGGAATGAATGCAGAAAGGCCTTGGTTTCAGAGGTGAAGGGCAAGGACTTGAATGGCGCGAGTTTCTGGCCTGCTATATAATCCGATCTGTGGAGAGATAATCATGTAGTGTAAATAGGTCAGATAAAGCACCGCATGAAATGAGCGCATTCCCCCCCCTAAAAGTTAAGCACTCCAAAACGGTGCCCTACGTGGTATGCGATGTATGGTTCATTGTTACAGGTGGTTCTGATAATTATTTCGCTGAGACGCTGTTGCCGGGTAGACTTTTACAAAGCAGCGGCCCTTATAGGGATGCGCACGGAGCGGGGGTGCTGCCACCTCTTGCTAGTCACCTAAAATGGGAGGGGTGCAAAATCTGCCCCATATATTGATGCATTCAACCACTTGCCCCCACCCCCACCCCCATCTGATAGAGAACCCTACCTATGCCTGCACTAATGAATGCCGGTTTTGGGAAGGCGGGTGCGTCCTAAAACCCTATGCAGAAAAGCCTATGTAAAGACCCTTTCTATTGAAGTTGATCGTGGAAGCATGAGCGTTTTAACACAAATAATCATTAGCCCAGACTGGTTCTCTGCAATATGAAACCCTGTCTGATTAAGGTGCAACAGTAGATATCTACTGTTATATACTTAGATCGCGTGGTTCGATCCTTTGATTCTCGACCCTTGTAGAAATTATGTTGTCTTTGACATTAGAGCTTCGCAGACCTTACCGCTTCTCCGCCGGGGAGGCCGGAAGTCGGGGGCGGCGTCACTCCTGATCTTTCGACTGTCTTCCGGAGGACGGGTCACCTGAAAGTGAAAAAAGCTTGTGAAGCTCTAGCTGTAGTTACTACGTTCGTAGTGTTAATTGAAGCGATATAACGCGGTAATGGCGCCTCACACACGTAGATGCGGGTACTGGAAGAATGGTTTGAAGTGAAACTCGGTGTATCGTTTACTCGAGTAAACGTTTGTTTGAAACACACAGACATGAGAGGCTGGACGCGTTGACGCTTGCGCTCGGCTTCCTTGGCTCGTGCCTCGTCGGTGTTGACATCGCCATTCGTGAACGCGATCGTATTCGCTAACCCTCGCAACGCCAGTGACAGCCGGGAGAGGAAAGCGCTTACTAGCGGGAAGCATGCCGCGACGGCGTCCAGCCCGTCGGTACGAGCGCGCGGCAAGCAGCGGCGCACTGTAGGCGCCGCGAGATTCTCGAGGCGCGCGCACTCGCCGGCTTGTGGCTTCGCGCCGACAGATGAAGAGAGGGGGTGCGGGTAAGAAGATGCACACGTGAGGAGTAGGTTCGAGCGTTGTGAGCGGTGGAGAGGGCGAAGGAAGAGAGAGCTGACACGCGGCGAGCGTGCAGCGGGCGAGGGAGA
Organism: Rhipicephalus annulatus; assembly: GCA_013436015.1. Classification (NCBI taxonomy): domain Eukaryota; kingdom Metazoa; phylum Arthropoda; class Arachnida; order Ixodida; family Ixodidae; genus Rhipicephalus; species Rhipicephalus annulatus. The sequence continues at coordinate 21,821 of WOVY01011132.1, read as the reverse complement.
GAGACGTCACAGCGCACTGCTAGGAGGGCGTGAGATACTTGGCACCGCTCCAACACCTGCGGCGAGGGGAGCGATGTGGACGGAGGGACAGCGTTACATAGGCTAGTCAAAGAGCTGCTTCGTATCTAGTACCGGAAGTACGCGGGTGTTCTTTACACCTCGCCCCCATTGCGGTCACAGTGGCTGGGAACAGAACCCGTGCCCTCGTGATTAGCATCGTTACTCTCTTCCTGTTGGGCGTAGTTACACGGTGCGTAGTTACACGGTTCTATTAAAGGGACGCTAAAGTGAAATATTAATTTACGTCTGAGTGAACGCTTAATGTATGACAGCATCTAAAACGAAAATATTATCAACAACAGTGTTCTACTTACCGAGAAATTAAGGTAAATGCACAAGAACACAAGCACCGCAGTAGGATATTTTCAAAATGATCCCGATGACATCAGACAGACCGCCTACTATTAATCATTAGTAATCGATCTAACTGCAGTAAATAAAGAACATTTCGTGCATCAAGATACGCAATACAATGCTGCTTATTCGTTTCTGTTTATTCATGGAAAAATAACAGCCGGAAGTTACTATAGGGAATGGCGCGAGTGGTTAAAATTTCAATGGTTACACGGGACAGGTGGTGCCATCTAGCGCGGCGCAGTTGAAACAAAAGCGTCTGCAATCTCGAAGCCAATGACGGGAAATTGATCAAGGGCCGTTGTTGCTGCTGCTGGCTCCCGCTGCTTTTCGTCTGTTGCTATATACTAGCGCAGTAAATCCGAGCAACGTTGTGCATGGTAACAGTGACCTGACACGGTCCGGTCCGTCCGCTTCTTGTGGCGGGTAATTCGAAGTGCGCTAACCCGATGCGGAGCACTAAAACGGGATCTTGGTTCAAAATAGTCCCTTCCTTGGCACAAAAGTAACACTAGGAGGTTTTTGGACCACCATTTCAACAATCAACGTCGACTTAATAGTTGACTTAAGTGTCCCTTTAATAACTGAGGAGATAAGCAATGGTTGAATGCTGTTTCTGAATCAAATAGTTTCGATAGAGATGATTTGCATTTGTGTGATAATGTAGGTCGCTTCTGTCTTATTATTTCTGTTCTCAGACCACATACATGTAGCTGTCGACACACGAATCACATATTTCAATGAAAAAAAAAACATGAAATTTAATTGTTAAAGAAGTCGGTTCTGCAAGGCCTGTGCCATTTGCGCTTACCGACTTCTGTGGCTTGACATGAGGAACCGACCTCTTCGTCTCGATCATCATTCTCTCCTTTCCCTGTTGGCCCTTCGTGGCCTGCTCTGGGCGTCGGGTCACCTGCGCCGTTGTGCCCAGTGAAGAGCGGTTACGTTTCTGACTGATTCGGCCACATATGCGCTGATTCGATTGTAATGAATTGAGTTCACTCCGCAGCTAAGTTACGTCGAAGATTAGACTAGAAAGGTGCAATTATAGCTTGATGGGAACCTGGCATCATCTTACAGAAATATCACGGCAGTTATTTGTATGTGGACTCAGGTGAACTTATTTACAAATGTAGATTGCAAAAAAAGAAAGACACAGAGGGAGGGAGAAAAGAATACATGTTCATAATATTTTTTGTTCATATTACGCATAATAAAGGTCCTGTTAGAAAAAAAAAAGTGCTCAAATCTGTACTGAACATGGCTGTACTTGGACCTATTAAGCTGTGTAATTTACGACAATCTTGGTGGCATCTGGAATCGAGCCCAGCTGAACGCATCTGTATAAATTGACGATGGTGGGGAGTGATGAATAGACGAAGTACGAGCCAGAAATTTATTTTCTGGAAGTAGTAAGGTGTGTCCCCCCTCCCCTCCCGTAATGTCATTGTCACGGGATTGTGACGTGGACGAAGGCTGCAGTCGGCTTGCCCAGGATTGAACTCTTTATTTGGCCGAACAAACTTGTGGTTGGGAAACAATGACTTAAACTACAGAAACAATGTACGCAGTGTGCGCATATCGACTAACAGAGTGTTAATTGACCATCGATAAACTGACAAGCAGTAAAACGTGTCGTCTTTTATACGTTTGCTATTGAATATTTAAGTGTATTCCCTGGCAGCCGCGTGATCTCTCGGTGAAACTAGAATATTCGCGTCCCGCACGCAGTCATCTAAAGTTGTCGTGAAGCCTCTGAAACATCGCGTCGTGGTCAGCGCGGAGCGTTGAAAACAGTCGTCATGGGTGAAGCCCGAAGACATCAAAGTAACACACGCGGCAATATGCACATTAAGAATGTGAAAGTTTCGAGAGAAGAGAAAGGGCTCACTCTCTGAACTACCCCCGTGGCAGTGCCTGCAAAACGCGTAACAAATTAGCCACTATGTCTCTCTACATAGTGCTAAATAAAAAAAGAAAGAAAGAGAGAGAGAAAACTCACATCTAGCCTTCATGCATTCGCCTTAGTCGATTCGAGGGTGATATCCGTCATATTTTTCTTTTAAGTCAATGTATTGAACTTCTCGCGAACCCCTGCGAAAGCTTTCTGGAACTAACGTGGTGTTGCAATGCATACAGGATCGGAGGCATGGTAAGCTTTGTGCACTTCGCATTGTTTTGCACTGCTTCCGGCATCGGCCCACCTTCAACCAAGTAATGACTAGTAATAAGGGCTGCAGCGCGAGCACGAATGTGCTAGAAGAAACAGACAAAGTCGAGGTACGGAAGGCAAAAGAGGACAACACGAGCGCTGCCTTCCGTCCTCTTTTGCCTTCCGTACCTCGACTTTGTCTGTTTCTTCTAGCACATTCGTGCTCGCGCTGCAGCCCTTATTACTATGAATTCAAACCAACTAGCCCAAATCGCCATTCTTCTTCAAGTAATGATGTCATGTGATGACGTCACCTTTTGGTATCACAGTGACATTGTGATGACATGATGCCTTCATAGGGCGACATCATCACGTCATGATGATTTTTTCGCATCACTCGTGTTCCGTGCGGCTGACGGGGGACGCTGGTCATTTTTTGTTTGTTTGACGGGGCTTTCGCCTTAACAAACACTACTTGCATTTTTGAGAATAACATACCTTTGTTTTGTATATAGACGTCTGTACAGGACTGTACGATAATCTCGATTTCCATCAACACTTAGATATAGCTGACGCCGAACAGTTCGCATTTCGGCTCACTCGAGCGTATAAGCGACAGCGCCGTCGAAGCAAATGGTTACCTGGTCTTTGGCCCTGTGCCTCTTCCTCTCCTCCTGGTACTCCTGGTACATCTTGGCCTGCTGATGCTGGACTCTCCTATCGAGCTTCTCCTCTTCCTCCTGGTCACGCCGGCGTTGCTCATCCAGTCGATGCTGCTTCTCCTCGATCTGCTTCAGGTTTAGCCGAGGGGGTAATTTGCTCGACACCGTCTCTTGCTGTACGCGAGCGCGGCTATAAACTTAGATATACTGCAATAGGGTATGTCGCCGGGTTAATTGGCGTTTCATCTTGTTAACCAGCACCAGACTAGACTAGGTGGACTAATAAGCTCCACGCACGTAAACTGTATAGATCGCATAGGTCGCGTGGAGTTAGCCCCATGCAGTCTTTGGTTATTTTCGCATGACTGCGCGGTGCTGATTTATATTTCAAAAGTTTAACCTGCCGACGTAGAGACTAGAACTTAATATTCGGATGTTCATGTGTGCAGTGCCCGATACTGTGTAGGATCCATGTAATAGCCTATCGACTAGTGTGTGTGAGGGATTTTAAGTGAAAAGAAGAGAAAAGTGAGCCCCGTAACTGTCTTTCAAGGGGAGGACACCTCAACAGTAGCTCACGAGGGGTGGGGGTAAAGGAGGGATTAAAAGGATGGGATTAAAAGGTAAAGAGACAAAGAGTAAGGAGAGAGCGAGGCGCAGGGACAGCGAACGACGGAAGTGAGGAGGAGATGGGAAAGATAGACGCGGTCGCAGGAGTCTGAGGACGGGGCACCACTCGGCGAGAGCTCTTGTCGGCGTCAGGAGATGGCGTGGGGCGAGCCCAGTCGGCCAGAGCTGTGCTGTCGTCGAAGATCGCGGGGGCACATCCGGTCGGCACGAAATCCAGAGAGCGAGTCCTATCGACGAGTGTTGCTTTCTATATACATGATTAATCTCTTCTCCGGGTCCAATACACCGTGCCGTGGCACTTTCCGTGCTTCATCTCTAATCTGGCCCCCTTTCCCCGTACCTTAGGCTCAACGTTGTTTGAGGTGAAGACCTTTTCATGTCTCATGCGGACGTTGCCTTGAAAGCAAAAAAAAAAAACGGGAGTGCGAGAAATGAAGAAAAAAAAGACAACGTTACGTTCGTGAAAGCCAAATCCACACAAAAGCGAGCGAAAGTGCGACTGTGCATATATGTGTGCTGGTAATAAATTAAATGAAGTGAATAAATAGTTATTCCGGGAAAGTTCTCTTGACCAGAAAGTCGCGGGTTTGATTCCGGTCGCGACGCTCGCACCTCGATGAAGGTGAAATTTTATAGAGGTACATGTGCTGCGGGATGTCAGTGCATGTTGGAAAACACAAGATGGCCGACAATTCGTGATCCCTCCGCTACTTAGAAGTGTGGTGGTTTGGGCTGGTTGGTATGACATGACGGTAGACACATAGCGCGAGAACAGAACGACGACAACGTCTCCTTGTTGTCCCTTTGTCGTCGTTCTGTTCTCGCGCTATATCTACCGTCCCTCCGCTACGGCATGACTAATAATGATAAAGAAGGTTTTGGTGCGAAAATTTTCTGATAATGTTTTAATTAGCGACACTTTATTGGTAAACGTAATTAGCAAAAGTCAATTACATTTAATGAAAGGAAATTAACAGAATGGTGTGTTATTAGTAGGAGTTAATTAGGGGCTTTAGACTTCGGCTTCGAGCGCACAATGAAATTGTTTCGCCTCGGAGTTGTATTAAGGCTAGTTTTCACACCGCAACTAGTTCAGGTCAAGCGACCAAAGTAATCGCTAAGCGACTTGTCGCAAATGACCGCTTTGGTCACAAAGCGACTATACTACGGCTCAGTCGCTCGCTGCTCGATCTTTCAGTCGCGCGTCTATAGTCGTAAGCCTCCGAACCCGTTAGACGCGCAGGAAGAGAGCGTCAGGCTCATCTTATGCGAGGCAATGGCTATATGCGAGCGTACGTGAATTCCGTGTGTCGACAGGCATAAGTCGCACGCACGTGTGAAGGTCCGTCACGTAGAGTCGCTCTTCCGTCGCCTGTCGCAAATGGTCGCACGACCGGGGCTGGCCGCAGGTGTGAACGAGCATTCGGGCGATTGCTTAGGGCATCCTGGGAGATTTTCTGTCAAGGTTCTGCGTCCTTTTCGCGAAGCAGACTGGTCGTAGACATTAATCCTTAACACTGCAAATGTCGACACTCGCTATTCGTGATGAGAACGAAGCGATTTCCCGCAATAAAAATAATAATTCAATTATTGACGCTGGGCCTGCGAACCAGCCGGTCACATGGTTACGTGTGGTGAATTAATGAGGCGACGGAAACGATGACTCTTCTGATCGGGCATTCGTCAATCCGTGACCAGACTGCGGCGCTTCGAGAACGCCTGCAGAGGGTGAATAGAACCATCTGCAAAGGCCACTGCCAGACACTCCTTTGTGTGCGTAAAAGTGGGCTATACTGTATGTCGCCCAAACGGCGCGCGAATGTTTGTCCTTGCACGCTCCGTTGCTCTGCGATGCGCACCGGTGTGAGGAGTTTGCTGCACGTGGGTTACCTTCGCTACGGTTATATTTATTTTGTTTGCACTTGCCCTGAAACTGTAAGAATTTCATTAAGGCGGGAACTTGCAACTCTATGGACTTATTGGGATTGTACTTTCCGGTCGTATACGTTTAATTTGTCCTGATGTTTCTAACGAAGGTTGATCTGGCATAGGAAAAAAAAACACTTTTAGGGTCATTTATGCATTTTTTAAAATGCTTAAAGTTGAAAGCGTTACTTTTCTTTTCTTTTTGTCTCAGACGAGATATTGATCCACCACCATGTCCGAAAACTTTGTCCCCAACGTGGTTTTGCGCTGCCTTTGTGATTGGCCCAACCATGGCTAAGTGACGATGTGATATGATGACGTCACCAGGTGACGTCATGATTACGCGACAAATGATCTGCCGCGTCATCACTTAGGGATGACATTTTCCATCACTATTGTTAACGCCGGCGGATGGTGTTCGCGTTTGGTGTGGCATCTAATGATTCGCCTTAATGGCGTGTTTTTCCTACAGGCTCAGAAGTACAAGTGGTACAAGCGGCTAAAACGCCTTACCTGCTTTTGGAGTTCTTTTCGGTACAGGCTAGGGGGCAGGACGTTGCGGACGAGCTTCCTGCTTGGTTTGAAGCTGCGTGACAAAAGACAATGCCCGTCTAACATAGTCGAAGTCGAACTGTGCTGTGTGACATGTCGCAGTCGAAAACCGTCTAGGTGTGTGCGGTAAACGCTGCTATGCGCGTGAGGGCATATTTTCTTTCTTTTTTCTTTCTCTAGTCTTTTTGTCCCCCCTCCCCTCCCCATTTAGTGTAGCAAATCGAGAGCAACCTGGTTTAACCTCCGTGCCTTCCCTTTGCCTCTTTCTGAATGATTCTGCGCTGAAACGACTCTAGCGGGGCTAAGATACAGGCAGACGCTGACATTCTGTACAAACTTCCTCCTCCCCTGCAATCCTACTCCACTGTTCGGGCTCCTTGAGGAATTAAATTTCCTGAGTTTGTCCCGCTAAGCGAGGTTATGGCGAGATTGAGAACTCTAATTTAAATGTAGCGAATGATCACTCACAGCACTCCTTCACCCCTGCGAGCGAGCAGAAGGTGCAGGTTGGGCACGAGCGTGGCCACTTCTCTCTGCCTCCTCGTGTCGCCGAAAAGGTTGGACTCAGAGCGTGCCTTGGAAGGCATGATGTCGCTGGACGTCAGTATCGGTTGCACCAGGTCGCCCAGAAAACGAGGGCGCTTGCCTCCTGGTCGTCACAATCAGTACATCACATTTCTGTTAGAATGTAATATATTTGCTTAGAATGTATTGGTGGACTAGTTGATTGACCGTTATATCATAAGGACGCACACCAGCGCTCGTGTACGCATTTTTTTGTTTTGTTTCGTGTCCTTTCACTCGCTGGGCGTCGCCTTAATTAGGGCTATAAGAATACAATTGGATTGAAAGTTCGGCTTGTCGTATGATTGACGCAACTAGTGCTCGAATTGCGCACTCTGTTTAACGTCTTCGCCTCTAGCGCTGCATCAATCGTGCAGGTTTAATGGCGAATTCCTAAATGAATCAATGTTCATATCTAAACAGTTATGGAGTCCGGATTAATGTGCCTCGTTAAAATCCTTGCCTTTTTTCTTGTTGTTTTTCCTTCCTTCGGATTAATATGGACTGCCTGACACTTCTTAACTTTTTTGTTACCACACCTATTCAAATCGATCACCTGTGATCAGTGCTTTGAATCGTCGATTTTGGCATGTTGAAATTGATTCACGTATACCCAGCACTTTCTAGTAATTAGTTTCGCCACTCAACTTTCATATACAATTTGAATTTGCCCATTTTGGTAACACTGCGATTTTTGACAGACCTTCGCACAAACCAATGTTCGTGTTTTGTTGGGAAAATGCACTTGGCTGGCAAGCTTGACAGAAGTACGTGTCCCTCGTGGTTATGCTAGAGCAACATCAAACTTATGTAAACAAAAAGACATTTGCAGGAGAAAAATCAAATTAAGGTATCGACTTCTCAATCTCACAGTGTTGAGCAAGAACAATTGCAAGCAATTCGTGCCAGCTATCCAACAGAGAGCTGTTGCTGGGAGTCGGGGAAGATTTATTCTGCAAGAAATATTTCAAAAAATTATTACAGCAGACGTGTATGACGTGTTTTGCCTATAACGAACGACGCTTTATTCAGCTCGATCACCAATATTAACGTCGCCCTGTTGAACAGCTTACTAAGCGCCCGATTGTTTCACTGTAAGAACACGTCCTAGGATCTTCCTTTCAGGCTCTGAATGTCTCTACATAGCATTCATAACTGCGTTAAAGTGTAGGCTATAATTTTGTATTGAGGACGATATGGGTTGCGGATGCACGACAATAGAAAAAAGGAAAAAAATCTCTAACCTGCAAACGTCGTCGCCAAGTCCCTGCCCCAAGGGTCCTGGTACTCCTCAATGCACTTCCTATCAAGCCTGAAAGAAAAAAAAATATTTTTTTAAAGTTTTCTATTACTAGGCAGACAGAGGTGAGGGGCACGGATTCCGTGCAAAGCGGGATTCTAAAATAGGTGGTTTCAAAAACATTTGTCACAGCGTACGGTCTCCATGTTATTGTGAATACAGCAACTGTATGGACACTCCTTACGCATGTTCGCCGTCACCGTGAGGCTCCATATAAAGTCCAAGGGCGATAACATCGCACCGCGCGTAATATGCACGTGTTCGATGAAAGCGTATACGAAAACAGGCGACGGTCGCGGAAAGCAGGCGGATGTCCAGGACCAGATCATTGGATTGGGCCAAGAGGGTAGCGGAGACCTATGCTGGGTAGGCTTCTCTGACACTCCACCACCGCACCTTTCCCTCTTGTGCTAAATAAAGTTTTTCTTTTCCTCCTCTAACGGAAAGTAAACGCGCCTCTCGCCTTCGGTCGCACGAAAGTTCCATGGGCGGTCCCGGAAGAAGGGGGGAGGAGGGCGTGGATTCGGCAGAGACTGCGCACTTCGAGGTGTTCGGGCGTCATGTCAGGAGGCGAGGAGTCACGTTGCCATCATCTTCATTCATAACATCGACGAAGTTGACAACTGCTAAGATACGTGTGATGCCTTACAGACATCGTAGCGGGCATTTTCGTAGTTCGCGAAATGGTGAGTTATGGTGCAGAAGGTACTCCTCGAACGTAATGGTGGTAGGGGTCCTGTAGGAGAATTTACAATGGCAAATGTCATGCTCTCAGACGTTCGTTTCCTCGCGGTGTGGTTGAGGTGTCCAACGAGCAGCGAAGCACGGCAAGTGGATGAGAGAGAGACGTCAACGAGGTTCGTAAACACCATCGCGTTCTGTACTCTTAAAGGCAAAGTGTTCTTCATGTTTCGTACGCATTTTTGGTATTTCCAAACTGCAACTGAGATTGCTTATAACAGTTATGTGGTATGAGTGTGCGTGCTTTTCGGGGCGCTGACGCAAGTGCGCGACCGTCCCTCCCTACACCCACCTGGCTTCTTCCAGCTTCTCCTGCAGCATCCGCTCTTGCTTCTCCTTGATCTGAGCCTCGAGATCTTTGAGGTAGGCCTCCTGCTTCGTGATAACTCGCTCGCTGACGGGGCCACACGTACGGTGCGAGAAAAAATAAAAAGATACAAATGGTTCTGTAAAATGCTCATTGGAATTTGGGCAGCGGACAGTACATACGCACTTATTTTTTCGTAGACCTCTTCGCGACCAATTCATGTGACGTTAAGGGTGGGTTTACCCGCACTGCTGCGGCCTCCGTTACAAGGGAATCTGATTTGAAGGGAATCCCATCTTATCTCAGCTAGGCTGTTGATATAAAGCTATCACTTAGGACACATCAGCTTGTGTTTGGATTTTCGTTAGGCTTTAGCAGACATTTTTCCTTATATAAAATAATCTTAACCACCAGTGCTTCATTCGTTCTTCTTGCAGAGCTAAATCACTTCTTTTTAGAAAATTAATGTTACCTGTGCCCCATAAGCACTTGCTAGCGTTGCGCTGTTTTCCGGAGCGTTTACTTCGGCATGTACAACATCGGTCTGTTTTCTTACTGTACATTGTACAGATATGTGTACAGCTACAGGGACTGTGACGCTGCTGCCTCTTCGTGCTGCTTAGTGTGTACAGTATAACCTCAATTATATAGTTGTGCGCGCGTTGACCGTATGCTGATGCATTTTAGGGGTATTACTGTTCTGTTAGGTACTGTAATGTATTTTCCTCGCTTTTTAACGGAATTAACGACGAATAACTAATCAGTTAATTGACTTACCTCCCGCCAGCGCGTGCCTCGGATCCCGCTGCATCAATAGAGAACAGGAAGGAGTTAACCCAAGGATGTCTTCGCTTGCAGGCGCAAGTAAACTGTACACGGGATTTGCTTCAACTATATTTTTAAGTGGTCAACCAAGTGCTCTTCATGTAGAAAGGAAAAAAAAGGTGGAAGCAAACTTCAAGCCGGAGCTGTAAAATATGAACTAAATTAAGGTCCGAAATTGGCACCCGGAAACATAGCTACGTATGTGTTATGAGAATAGTTTGGATTAAGCGGTAGTTACTTGGCGGAAGGGCATAGAGAAGAGCAGCGGTGAGTGATACGAAAGGTGAGTGACGGAAGTTCAGAAAGAACTGTCCTTCGATTGTTGAATTGGTGCTAGCTAGCATTTCTTTCGCATTTACCGGTAGCTCGTCACTGTCGGATTCTTAAAACTTCGCTAATGATTTAATGCTACATCCTGCAAGCTTCACTATAATTTACCCTTTTATTATGACAAGCATTTCATTAATGAGTACAAAAACTGAATGATAGCAGAGCGTGTGAATGACCAAATGATTCCAAACCTGTCAGAGACGCGGCCCCCGTGTTTAGATGCGTTGGCTGCGATCCACCTTTCCTGCAAAGCGGGAAACCTAGCAATGAAAACAAAGCAATTCACTGACAGCGATATTGCCATTACTGTTACATCTACTTGGCAGCTGTCATAAACTGCTAAGAACGCCACGTAATGAAAATCAAGGCAGCTTCGTGCAATAGGTGTACAATGAGTGATTGGAGCGCAGAGCTGAGAATGCATCTATCTATCTATCTATCTATCTATCTATCTATCTATCTATCTATCTATCTATCTATCTATCTATCTATCTATCTATCTATCTATCTATCTATCTATCTATCTATCTATCTATCTATCTATCTATCTATCTATCTATCTATCTATCTATCTATCTATCTATCTATCTATCTATCTATCTATCTATCTATCTATCTATCTATCTATCTATCTATCTATCTATCTATCTATCTATCTATCTATCCATCCATCCATCCATCCACATCCATCCATCCACATCCATCCATCCATCCATCCGTCCGTTCGTCCGTCCATCCACCCATCTACTATGTTTCTTCTTTCTTTCTTTCTTTCTTTCTTTCTTTCTTTCTTTCTTTCTTCTTTCTTTCTTTCTTTCTTTCTTTCTTTCTTTCTTTCTTTCTTTCTTTCTTTCTTTCTTTCTTTCTGTTAAAGTTTTTCTGTGTTATATAGCTTAATTTCTACTTATTTCAAGTTTTCTTCCTATACTTTCTCTCCCTCTCTCTTTATTGCCGCTTGCTTCTGCATTCAATTTTTTATAGGTGTATTGCATTATGTTTCCCTACCTGTAGCAGTGAAGTCCACACTTAATATCCTCATCAAGGCGCTCGAAGACCAATGGGAAGAATACCTAATTTCCACGGGAGCGCGTGCTCAATATGCTGTGTGTGGATTTGCCCGCGTGTAGATGACCAAGCGACCACGACAGCTTACTATCACGGCATATGACAGCCCGTCCGTGATTCGCTCTTCGTTCACAAACACGCAATGGGATCCGCTGCCACAGGCCACCTATGACTGAAAATAGCCGGGACCTATTCGCATAATGATTGCCCTCATCCCTTCTGTACCCTCGCATCGTGCTTGCCTTAGTTTGCGCTCTCAGTCAAAACACGCCTAATTAATTGATTGATTTGTGGGGTTTAACGTCCCAAAACCACCATTTGATTATGAGAGACGCCGTAGTGGAGGGCTCCGGAAATTTTGACCACCTGGGGTTCTTTAACGTGCACCCAAATCTGAGTACACGGGCCTACAACATTTCCGCCTTCATCGGAAATGCAGCCGCCGCAGCCGGGAAACACGCCTAATTAAATACATTCAGGTTATACTTAGTGCCCCCTAATTTTTGAATGGATGTTATCCATATGTTTAGTAAGCTATATTTCTTTTTCTCTCATGTTGCGAAACATAGTACTTCAAGTGAAAATCTGAGTGACGATACGTAAGATTAGGAGGAAACTAATGCGAGTGTTTATGAACAATAAACCAACTTTTAACCTGAATAACGTCAGGATTATAGCTAATACTACGCGTGACACTCAGGCAGTTGAACATTCGTGGAGTGTTCATTATGACACATTACCGTTGAGCCGGGCAGACCCAAGGTTGCTGGTGAGCCGCGCTCGTTGCTGTTGGTGATGATATGCATCGTGATAATCATACGCGTGCGCACGGGGGAGGGCGAGCAAGGGGGAAGAGGTGGCACCCCTGGTCACCTGGGTGTAAGGGGGGGGGGCGCAAGGTCAGCCCCCATACGCTAACATATAGGGAGGAGGGGGGATGCGATAAACTTTTGTCCCACTCACTCCCCCGCCTGAATGGGAACCCTCCGCTCGCCTATGGCAATGATGCTTGGAAGGAAGAAGGAACCACTAAAGAGACGGAAATAATTCTCTTACCTTAATTTCAGGGCGGAGTGTTTCGGTAGCGTCGCACCTTTTAAACTGAAAAGAGTGAACATAATTACAAATTGTGGTTTTATGAAAAATAAGAAATAAATAGGTACGTGGCCCTGTTAAAGTTTATTTGGACCGGATGAGTTGGAATTACATTTTAATAAGACGATTCCACGATATGACGAAGTATACAAATATAGAGATTCACCTTGTTTGTATATTTCATTTTGAATAAGTTTAAGGACAAGGCCAAACGCTAGTACTTATCGTTTACTGTGTACAATTTGTCTCCTTATGTTTTGGTTATATCGAAACTATAGGTGACTATTTGTTTTGAGGTATTGCAGTGGTACAGTTTTCAATAATGTAGTGATGAATATAGTGATCGTAGGAAAATATGGTGAAATTTTTGTTTAATTGTGTGCGGGTAAAGTTCGCACAGCTACGCATTGAAACTGATCGTTTAGCAGAACTTTGAATAAGTCCATGGTTGTTGTAACAAGTGTACTGGACCACGGCTAGAGTAGTTTTCTTATGCACACTATTCCAAAGTACGAACAATAAATGAACTGGTCTTACCCCCGGTCCAAACTCTGACTTCTCTCCCACTGGGCAGGCGCTGTAGTCGTTTAAAGAAAAAAAGGAAGCAAGGTTAATTGATATGTGCGGTTTAACGTCCCAAAACCACCATATGATTATGAGAGACGCCGTAGTGGAGGACTCCGGTTATTTAGGCCACCTGGGGTTCTTTAACGTGCACCTAAATCTGAGCACACGGGCCTACAACATTTCCGCCTCCATCGGAAATGCAGCCGCCGCAGCCGGGATTCGAACCCGCGCCCTGCGGGTCAGCAGCCGAGTACCTTAGCCACTAGACCACCGCGGCGGGGCAGGAAGCAAGGTTATGAGCGACACCATCAAAGATGGAGTCTTTTTATAATGTAAAGCGCTCTGTTAACAGTCAAAGCTGTCGTTTCATGCACCCCCCAAAAACGCAGTCATTAGTTCATGCACATCGGATATTATTGAGCAAATAGAAGTCCTGAAACTATGGAATGTAGCCGGCGTGTGTACGTTTCTTAGTTTTCGACAGTGACTGTTCGCGGACGAAGGATAGTTTGTATCCTGATGCAGTATTGTAAGAATTTTTGTAAGATCTTACACTGTTGCAGACATTCCGATGTAGAAAAGTATGTGGAAATAGGTCACCACATCTAGTGATGTTTTCTCGCCGGAGTAATCTGGGTCAACGTGTCTAACGCAATTACTGCCCTCAGATCTGACGCGAGAATCGTGGTACGCAATTTCCGTTATAATAGTATTTTTTTTCGCTGCTTATGTATGTGATATGTACAATAATTATTAAAAATACACATAAAGTCAAGTGTTAAGTCGACGTTGATTGCTGAAATCGCGGTTCAGAAACCTCAAATTGTTACTTTTGCGCCAAAGAAGGGCTTATTTTGAAATAAAATCACGTTTTAGTGACCCGCATTGGGTTAGCGAACTTCAAGTTACCCGCCTCAAGAAACGAACCGACTCACGTCACTGTTGCCGTGCACAACGTTGCCCGGCTTTACTACGCGGTCGCCGACAGTAGTAGACAGATCGAAACCAGTGGGAGCCACCCTGGCAACAACGGCCATTGATCAATTTCTCGCCATTGGCTCCGAGATGGCATACGTGTTTTCGTTCAACTGCGCCCCGCTAGATGGCACGACCTGTCCAGTTTAATCACGCGAATATTGACTTTTTGAACCACTTGTGCCATTCTCTACTAGGTACGTCCGGTTGTAATTTTTCTATGAATCAAACAGAAACGAAGAAGCAGCATTTAATTGCGTCTCTTTATGCACGGAAGGTTCTTTATTTAGTGCAGCTAGATAGATTACTAGTGATTATTTGTATGTAGTTTGTCTGACGTCATCGGCATCATTCTGAGAATGTCCTACTGCGACGCATGCATTTTTGTGCGTTTACCTAAATTTCTCGGTAAATAGAACGCCGCTGTTGATAATACTGTCGTTTTAGGTGCTGTCATACATAGAGCTTTCACTATGACGTAAATTGTTGTTTGACGTTAGTGTCCATGTAATCGAGAGTTTGTCGTCCACGATTAAATTATTAAGTTTGTCCTAGCAGCGATGGCATGATTCTCGCTTCAATTTGGCAGCAGGTTCAAGTTTATGAACGAAAAATCACCGACAAGGACATTTTATTTGTACGGGAAAGTCACCCACCCAAATACGCGATGAAGGCTTGACGTCACACAACTGAGAGAATACGATTGGATAGGACACTCATGCAAATTATCGCTGTGTGGGATTGTGTAGGCTGTTGGTGGAGCTTACATTTATTCTTAGTTTGTAACGGGCCACGCATAACACCTTCAGCCATGTTTCTCGTTATCTTTATGACCGCCTAAATGTTGGCTTGTGCTCATGTGATACCGAACTTTGCAGATCAGTTTTGCGGAATCACGCTAGGTGGCGGAAGGGATAAGAAAGAAAATTGGACTACCAGCAGTTTGTCGCATGAAGCCTGAAAGAGATTTACATGAATTTCTCAGAAAGAAAGCTTCTTAGTTGCCGAGAAATTCGACCTGGTCTCAGGTTCGACTCCTGAACCTACTGAAACCTACTATATTACAGAAAGGTTTTCTTCTTAGAAATCCGTAAGGACTTCCTTGTGGCTTCGTGCTGAAAATTGGTGGTCGTCTGTTTCCCCTTGTGATGCCGAAGATTGTAAAGTTAATTAACGACAATGGATTGTACTGCTGTGCTTAATAAAAAAATTTCATACCATGATCACCAGCGTCAGCGTCTTCATGGCCCGGCGATTGTGCTCTGCTCCTAAGTAAACGAATAAACAAGAAAAAGGAAGTATTAGCATGACCGCACTTTTGGCAACTCGTCAGCTGGTTGCAGCATACATTCCCTCTTATTTCACTGCACAGATGTTGGAAATATGTGAGGTTATGATTAATCTGTAAATGCTACGCATATATCGCATTAAAGCGATCAGAAGGGTTCCGATACTTTTTCACGTCAAGCGTTGGCGATGTATTTCAGGACGATTTAGTTTTTTTTGTCACAGCTAGCAAATGCGATCATACTTGATTTAGGACATGGTTTTCAGTATTCGATTCGGTTGAAATAATCGCCATTTTAGTCCCCTATGGCTGTAGTGCTTTATGTGTAACGTTGATCTATGCTGGATCAATTGAAATTATGACATTCTCCGAATCCTCGTGAAACAAGAGATTGCATCTCGTTTTTTTCTGAGGATCTTTAGGACGGCAGGTTTAACACAAAAAAAATCCTGGCAGTTTGTACGCGATAAAGATTTCCATACACAATGCAGGATCGGCCATTCATTCTGACAGATGTCGCATGCTTGAAACATGTTGAGCATGCGTATATCATCATAGTTATTTACCGATTACGTCCATACACATTGACGACAGGCTATAAGAGAAAGATAATAGTGTGGTTGGTTGGTGTATAGTGTGGTTTATTGTTGCATGTTAACTACGCTCTCGACTGATAATGAATTAACAAGTGTGATGAAAAAGATGGACCTCTGCAGACGCCTATCGCCATCGGCTGGCTTGAGTTTCCACTTGCGAAGTTCCAGATTTTCGCTACCCAGCACCTCCACCGATTGTTACGGGAGTGACGATTGCAGCAAACGTAGCCAGGGAGTGAACTGTCCAAACGAGCAAGTCGAAGGCGATGTTCCTTCTGCACGTGCCAATCTTATTCCTCACACAAGAACGATTCAAAATCGTACTTTTGTGTGTGTTGGTTTCGTATCTTTCTTGTTCATCAACTTTGGGTCATTCAGCAAGCCCGTGAGGCGGTGCGCAGATAGTGTCTCCAGTCCTCCTCGGGGGTGGCTTAGGCCCAGGCCGCAAATTTCCCGGAGTTATTAATAAAGTTGTTACCTCTACCGCCACTTGCACTCGTTGGCATCATAGCCTCCATACACATTGCAAAACTTACGAATGAAGATACACAAATAAATATCGTACCTTGACAGGCAGGCAGTCAACACCGCCCTGGTGGAAGGCTTCTGAACTTCGGACATCACTTCCTGAGGCAGGAAACAAGCATACGACTTCCTATGCATGTTTGCAAACGTTGCGTACAACTTTACCAAGCGATTTTAACCTGGACACTTTTAAACGCATTTTCAACAGAGCGAATAAAGCTAAAACAGTTTATGACTATGGTAAGCTAGGAGAGCGTTTTTTAAAAGGCTCACTGGAAGTGGAGCGCTTCAAACTCGTTACGGCTGTAGTAACAATAGCGATACAGAATTTACGCAAACTGGCGTGATGGGATACAAGGATTGTGTTACAGCACTTCCAACAACCACAATTCATTCGTATGCGAAGTTGTAAGCCCAGCCGGCAACATCGAACAATACTGTATAACTTAATTTCATTAATCTTTCTTGAATACGGCATTACTCTGCTTTATGACATCTTGCTTTATGACTCACGTTCCGGCACTGGCGCTGGAACGTGAGTCATACAAAAACGGCTGATCGCCGACAAGATTTCGAGGCGAGAGAGCATTAATGAACGGAAAACAGCGTGCACTGGCCAATAGTATCCTTTGGATAAGGGGTAATAGAGTGCTTGCAATCTATTTGTACTTATTTCATGCGAATGAACTTCAAGTACGCATATGACCGGTGTACGCTCGAGGCACCGGCTTTTTCGCGTACGACAACGCCGCCACCGAAATATTTAACTACCAATACGCTTCGCCTGATCTTGACGATCGTGAGTGCTACAAAACGATTGAGGAGGCGAGGTGCAAGGACTTTGCCAGATGATACAGGGGTGGTGTAGTGGCGTCACGTAGTGATGAAGTGCAGTGCCGCACACATCTCCCCGTGCGGTGAACCGTGCGCAACGGACTCCGAGTGCGGGGTGCCGGGTGACTCACCTTCAAGCTAGTCACCTGCAAAACAAGAAGAGGGATCGAACGCGATAACTGGAACGGGTGAACGTGGGTTGTGTTTCGCGTTTGAAGTGCAGACATTAATTATTGCAGACGTTACAAGCGTGCTCAACTAAAATGTAACCCGGACTTACTAGTTTGGCGAACTCTTCCCTTTCCTCTTTGAGCTTGGCGGTTTCTTCCTTCAGGGAGGTCACCACAGCGAGCCCTCCGTTTTTCGTTCCATTGCACAGCCTGCGTTAAGCCGCGAGGCAAGAATGACTGTCAGTAAACTGTATACGCTATCATTCTTACTAAACGGTTCCTTGAATGGTCTCGAATATGTAATGTTTTGTAGAAAAATGTTAGCTGTCTGAGGGTAATCCGTATGTCGCTGCATGCCGTGATTAAAAAAAAATGGAGGCGCGGGGTTCATCGTTAGCTTCAGTAAACGATGTAGTGTTTTCTACAACCAAATTTTTAAATAAGCTGAGATAACTAGCTTATTAAAAAAAGGAGCTCTGGCTGTCCATACGTATAAAACATACTTAATCCATTGTTAGAGTCCGTCAGGCTCGGACGCCTGGGCCACAAGATGGCGCGCGATGCTTCTTAGCTCTCGCTGATCATTCTGGTTGCCCAGTCGTAACTAAACGTTACTGAGTGCTTGACGAGTCAATTACAATGAACGAGTGTTACATCAGGCTATACGCTGCTTTGCAGTTTCAACGAATAGAACCTAATGTCCCTTTACAACGTACATCCTGAATATGTATCGCTCCGCGTGTGGATGATTTCCCTGGTCTTTTCAATTGCGGCCTCCTTGTATTTTCAGGCGTACCCGGAAGTCTGCATACTCCAGTGCCCATCGTCTCAAGGGAGTACCTCAACCAACCTCGGCCAGTCCCGAATGACCATTCGGAGATATCGAAAATCGTAAGTGTGGTCACAGCAAGAAACAACCTCCGCTATACACAGAGATATATATGTATTTAGTCCCATTTTTGCGCTGGTTCTACGCAATATCATACACCAACTAACCCTTCAAGATACCCTTTTGCAACTAAATTATAATCTAGATGCTGCTTTGCTAAAACGAGGTTCGGCTGTAGGTATTGCTGAAGCTATATACCATGAGGGTGACGATTCCGGCTTGTTGGTATGGTAGCGTGATAATATGTGGTAGCGCAGACAAAGGACATAGACAAGAGAAGGCACATTCAAGACAACACAGCGCTGTGTTGTCTTCTATGTGCCTTCTCTTGTCCGTGTCATTTTCCTGCGCTACCATACAGTACCATGCTACATACCAGCACTTTTATCTAAAGACCATTTGCGTATTCGTCACCAACCGTGAGCGTCGTCCATCCTTGTCGTTTTTGGCGCCAGACGCAGACGACTGACCGTTGATGGCCGGTAGAATTGACGCCGTGTGGTTAGCGTCGGCACTGACCGCGTGGCCCGCCCTCGACTTGCGGTTGTCGCTCTGCTCCTTAGGCGGCATTGGCTGGGACTTGTTTTGTGTGGCTGTCGGTCTGAGGTGTTCCAGATGTGACGTGGCTCGCCTGCAGTGTTTCCGCCTCCTGAGCCGTTTCGCTTCCTCCTCGGCTTCTTTCTTAAATGAAGCAAGAAACACATACGGAACATCATTCTGCGCAGATGCGTATGTGCGTATGGGTCAAGTGGACGAAATGGACATATGGCAGGACAGATACGAACAAAACTTGTTCAGAAGAAATGAAGCTACCATGTATTTTCGGCAACGAAATGTATTATGGGGATTATCTTGTCTGAACAAGCACAAAGCAACAACCGCACAAGGAAGAGACAGTTGCTCAACTGTAAGTTTACGGACCCCAAACAAGCACATACATGTGCAATGACATATTGTAAGTTATGAACACGTAAACTTGCGCAGAATTTGCACATATGTCGCTTCAGATAAGCTTGTGTTTTAACATGCAAATCCAGTGAAGGCGTACTTACACATTTTTATTTTGCTTCCTCAGTGGTGCAGTGAGCTCCAGAGATTTCGGGAGCTTGCTATGGAGCAATGCTGCTCGAGATACGTGCAAGAAAGAACCCCTGCAGCAGTGACCTGCCAAAGGTTCACCCCTCGATATCGTTTTAAGGATGAATAGCTAATATAATAATTTCGCTAATGATGGTTGGAAAGAATAAAAAGAGATTTGACATGTCGAATCGTAAGTTTTCGCAATCATGCAGGAATGTTATCTAGCAAATTGGGCTAGTTGGAACATACTCATCACGGTCAGCGCACAAAAAACTTGGGCAGCACTTTTGTCGTTCACTTTCTTGTGCTTTTTGTGCGCTGGTAGTGAAGTGTGCAGGAATGTAAATGATGCCCCCTCTCCTGAGACACGTTAGCAGGTGCCCTCAGGATAGGTAATATCAATGCTGAGTATTATTTGGCGCTTATGTCTCATCCTGATGACAATGTAGTTACGTGACCGGACATGACCTGACCCTGCAGTGTCTACTCACCCTGCTCAGGAAGTCGTTGTACTCTCGGCGTCTCTCCATGGCTAGCCTCAGCCGGCGTTCATAGTCGTCCCTGATGGGCAGGCTGACGGGCTCTGGTGGGCTGTCGGTGCGCCCAGCAGGACCTCCACCACCTCCACCATTAGGTCCCTTAGGCGCGGCCACGGGCTCGGACACCTTCTACAAAGCGGTGCCGTGTTAATCGCTATGTAGTGGAGCATACGCACTAACGTGTATGCGCCTTCCAAAGAGAAGGAAAAACCCCGTGCTCTGATTGCACGAGAACCTGGGCCGCCTTTGTGAGACTTGTCGTACGACCATTTCTCGTTGCGACATCGTTGCGACTTCTCCGGTTCCATAAACATCATCACATTTGGTGGAGGCTGCTGAGATCCCCAAGCAGACCTGGAGCTCCGCTCTCGCAAGTTGCCCGAGAGACCACTGCAAAACATGACTGACGCAGTCTGAGCCATCAAGTTTGTCACCCTTCGACAATGCTATTGATGCAGACCTTCCCCTCTCGCATCGCCGCCAACTTGTTGCTCTCCTTAACAAGTTTCGCTCTTCTTTCGACTTTCAAGAACCAGCTTTGGGCCGCACCACGACTATCACTCATACTATTGACACCGGCTCACATTCGCCTCTGCGACAGCGTCCTTACCGCGTTTCCGCCGAAGAGCGCCGCGTCATTACGGAGCAAGTAGACGACATGCTTAAACGTGGAGTGATACAGCCTTCTCAAAGCGCTTGGTCATCACCTGTGGTTCTCGTAAAGAAAAAAAGATGGCACCGTTCGATTTTGCGTGGACTATCGCCGCTTAAACAAGATTACGAAGAAAGATGTCTACCCGCTACCACGAATAGACGATGCTCTTGACTGTTTACAAGGCGCCGAGTACTTTACACCCTTGGATCTGCGTTCTGGGTATTGGCAGGTGCCAATGGCTGAATGTGATCGCCCTAAAACAGCCTTTGTAACGCCAGATGGCCTATATGAGTTCAAAGTGATGCCATTTGGGCTCTGCAACGCACCTGCCACATTTGAGCGCATGATCGATACCATCTTGCGTGCCCATAAGTGGAAAACTTGCTTGTGTTACCTGGACGGCATCGTAGTCTTTTCGTCTGATTTCCCGACACATCTTGTTCGCCTCCACGAGATTCTGACGTGTCTAACTTCTGCGGGCCTACAACTTAACTCCAAGAAGTGCCATTTCGCAGCACGAAAACTAACCATCTTGGGACATGTCATCACAAGAGACGGTGTTCTTCCGGATCCCGAAAAGCTTCGGGCTGTCGCTGACTTCCCGTTGCCCACATCACTGAAAGCCCTAAGAAGTTTCGTCGGTCTCTGCTCCTACTTTCGTCGCTTCGTGCGCAACTTCGCGTCCATCATCGCATCTCTCACGAGTCTGCTTTCCAACAGCAAAGGTATATCTGCATGGTCACCTGCATGTGACGACGCATTTCGCCAGCTGCGCCGCCTGCTGACCTCACCACCCATTCTTCGTCACTACGACCCCGCTGCTGCCACAGAAATTCACACCGATGCAAGTGGCATCGGTCTTGGTGCAGTTTTGGCACAACGGAAAGGCACCCAAGCCGAATACGTAGTCGCCTATGCAAGTCGCGCTCTCAAGAAGGCTGAATTGAATTACTCCGTGACAGAGAAGGAGTGTTTGGCCATAATCTGGGCGCTTACGAAGTTTCGCCCGTACCTTTACGGCCGCCTTTTCGACGTGGTCACAGACCACCACGCTCTATGTTGGCTGTCCACATTGAAAGACCCGTCCGGACGCCTGGGACGTTGGGCACTTCGATTGCAAGAATACGACATCCGTGTAGT